>WYDI02011935.1:0-15550 GCA_009867235.2 Psittacus erithacus
CAAGGCCAGGTTGGACAGAGCCTTGGGTGACATGGTTTAGTGTGAGGTGTCCCTGCCCATGGCAGGGGTTTGGAACTGGATGATCCTAAGGTTCTTTCCAACCCTAACTATTCTATGATTCTATGATTATACTATCTCAGGAAGATCCTTGTTAAACTGCTGGTGGCTCAGTCAGATGGTTTAGCATACAAGCAGAAAAGATGCAGCCTTCACTGTACAGAAGAAGCCACCTGAAGATATAAGATGATGGAGGGAAGATTTAGAAAGGCAAAGTCTCCTTCAAGAAATTGCAAGAGACATCGACATGACCAACTGTTTTCAGCAGGTGGGCACTGGAGCTTACAGCCATACTGGCTGAGGCTTATGATTTTTGATACCCAGAATAATCATGACTTGGCAAAGTGAATGGGATGAATGACTGAAAATGCCTCCTGTGCTTCACCTTGAATACCCACCCCAACCTCCACGTCCAGCTAGGCTGATGGGGTGACAAAAAAATACTCCTTATAAGCGGCACTTCTGCAGGTTTCATAAACCTGCAAGAACTGTGAAAGCAACAAAAATCTGGGTGCCTACCTAAAGCCTTTCTGAGCTATGCAGAATGTTTGCAAAACCAGGGGGTGATTCCCTGCCTAGTGAGATAACCGTGTGCTTTATCACTGATTTGGGCTGAAAAAGACTCACACCCTCACCCTGCAACTTTCTTGAGGTCAAGTTTGCTTCCTATATTGCCAGCACTTCTGCTTTTGGTCCTGAGTGGAACAGACTTTCTTGCGGGTATGTTTGTACTTCCCAGTCATTTGCATGTAATTTTATTCAAACATTTTTATCACAGATCAGTTCACACAACCACAAGCTGTGTTTTTATTTTCTCTGTCAGCTGAAAGCTTCGTCTGCATTGCTTTTCTTTCCCCTCTGCTTGCTCCAGTATGACTACATCAAAGTAATTGCACAGGTGCAAACCCTGACTCTTGATGCTCTGCATTTGTGCAGTAAAATATTCTGCTTTTCATGTACCTGATGTTGGCCTGAGACAGCACCACAGCTTTAGGAGTTTCAGTGAAGCATATGTATTAAGGTAATTGCAGCAGAGCAAAACTTGGACAGGCACTCAGACCTTTAGGACATTTCTTGCCAGAGGAGAGAAGTAAATTCTTTACAAAACAGGCAGTTCTGGTGGTGGTGGATCATTTCTTCAAAAGGCTTGAATCAAAAGATCAAAAAATGCTACAGAATCTTCCATTTGCCAGTCATTAATATACATTCAGATAAAGTGCCTCTGTAGTGTCTGTCCCCAAATGGTTGAGAGGATGAGAGGTAGTGCTGGTGGAAACAGAGGCTGGAGGAGCAGGAGCAGGTCGCACCAGGACCCACTGCAGGACAGGCTTGTGCAGTGTGACTGAAACTCTCTCTTTGCCACAGCAGGTAGCAGAAACCCCATGATTTCACAGGTAAAGGCAGGGTGATCCAGAGTGCAGAGCTCAAACCAGATCAGAGTGATGAAAAACACCGGCAAGCTTCAATTTAAAATAGTTGGGTTGGAGCTGGCACCTCCACAAGAATAATGCTTATTATATGGTATCAGTTTCATCTGACTCTTCTGGCTGATTAAATACTAACTTTTATCATACAGAACACTAGAAGTTGTTGCTACATCACATTGTGGATTTATCAATAATTAATTTGCAGTTGGGGAAGTATGTATTTCACGTCTGTATACACAGGGTGCTCATTGCTCAATGTAAAACATGCCTGATCGGGAGTTAATGCTCTAATTTTTTTCATTCTTTCATTTTTCGTGGTGCCTTTTACCCGCTTCAGATATACTGAAATAAGAATTAACCCTCCAAAGATGCCAGATTCTGGTGCAATGTGAGGAGCTGTCTCCCCAGATGAGCCTTGAAATGTCCAGTTTCAGCCCATTGAATTCTTTCTTCCCCAGCCCAATTTTAAATCCTAGAAAACAGGCACTGACGCTGGATGTGCTGAGGTGGCTGTCAGTGAGCTGTAAAAGCACAGACTGCACCATGATGCCATCAGGGGCCAGGAACTGCTCATGGAAAAGCTCCATATTTTCACACACAAAACGGAGTGTAAGGTCTTTGTTAGTACAGCCTGGAGTATTTCACGTTATGGCTCCAGGAAGAGCAGCACATTTAACACAGTGCTGTGATCATGGACAATGCGGCTACATTCACCCAGCAGTGGATGGCCATAGGAACAGGGATCACGATTAACTCCATCAGTGCTGACTGATGCTCCATTAGCTCCTGCTAATGCCCCTTTCTTAATGCAAAAGATAAAATCAAAACGAAACCACATGGCATGTCAGGAGCTTTTTTTCCCCCCCACAATTATTCATGTAATTGTATTTTTTTCTTGTTTTTCTTTTTTATTTTCTAAGAAATGATCAGAGCCAAAGCATGAGCAGGTGCTGCAGGATCTGAGCTGCGCTGTCAGCCTCTTTAATGTGACCTTGAACTACCAACCACAAGTACAGACCAGAATAGGCTGGAGTGTGCTCTACAAAGGAACATTCATAGAAGACTCAGATCAGTCTTCAGATTGTATTCACCGTCATTCCTTTAACTCACATCTCTGCAAGTAGAACCACACCAGAGAAAGAAACTGCTCCACCTCAGTAAAGCTAATTCCTTTTTAGTTCCCTCTTTTTAATTGAGATGTCAGTAGGGGAAAGTTTCTGGAACAAAACTGGGAATCTTTTTGCTCCAGGAGCAAATGGGTTAAAGCAGCTTTGGAGTTTTAAAGCTCTGTTATGCTCATCCTTAATGGAAACTCAGGGACTGAATTTAGAATTGTGTTTGTTGAGAACAAGGAAGAAAGCCTCAGCGAGGAGGCTGGCAAAGGGAAATGGTATGCACAGGAATTAAATGTGGTTGGTGTCACTGCACAGGGCGAGTCTGAACTATGTATGTGCGTGTAAGAATTTGTAGTAGTCTGTGTGCTGGCAAAAGAACTGGCAACCTGCCCTAAAACATCTAATAGGCTCCTCCTGAGGTTTTGAATCCCTCCTCGGTGCTAAATGACAGAGGAGAACTTGATCCCCATTTTAAAGCACCCCTAAGTGAGGGGTATGTGGGCTATATATGAGGTGGTATTTAGATTTAAAAAAATCAGCTTGGACTTTAGTAGAGCTGGGGACCATGTGTAGCATTTGGAACCAGCTCTTCCCACATCAGAACTGGGGGATGCCTGAAGGTCGGTCAGTGCCAGGATCCAGTTTCAGATGCTTTCTCAGTCCCCAGAATCTATTGCTGCTTGCAGCCTGCATTTCATGATTCAAACTTACCCAGCTTTTTCTGCAAAAAGAAATTTTGCTGTGCAAGTTCCTCTGAAAGCTGCTCCCTCAATCTCTATATATGCTGGAGAGCTTCAAGTTCCTTCCTAAGGAAGAAGTAAGTCTGGTTGGTGTCACTCAGTGGCTTCTTCAGTTCTTGCAGTGACCAGCTGACCAGTCTAGCTTTGGCCATAGCCTTTGCAAATTTAGTTACTGATTTCAGAGATTAAAGACTTAATAAGAAGGCAACTACAGCAGCCTGATCCATTTGCTCTCTACCTTGACCATGGCTCTTCTGTGTTGCTGACTGTTGCTTGCCTGTGCCTACAAGAGCTGAATAAGACCTCCACAGAGGGTAGACCAACCTACCCGCACTTGGTCCACCTGGATTCCCTGAGGTGTCCTTCATGCCACAAGGCTCCTGAGCAGTCTTCATCTCTGCATCGGTTTGTATGAATGGCAGGGCTCTGACCTGCTTTAAGTGAAGTGCATTCGGTACCTAAAGACTGAAGAAAAGATGGGTAAGAGGAAGAGGAGTCATCTCAAAACAACATTTCTCATGTCATTCAGACTCATGGGAAGTCCCTGATTGCCCAGCACCAAGGGTTTTTATCGCTAGGTCAGTTTTGCACAAGTCTTTAGTGAAAGCCATTGGACTTCTGTAGAATCCTTGTAAGAGGAACAAACCCAGTCATCAAACACAAAACCAGCTGTGCTGAGAATTCTCTGTCTGCCTCTGATGGCCTCACATGGCACTCACAGAAAAGTATCCATCCTCGTATTTATTGCAACTATCTAAATGCTTCTTTATATAAAAGCCTGGAATAGCTTCAAAAGCCTCTATCTTAGGAAAATAGCATGCATTTAATAGCCTTCCAGGAAAGTATCACATATAAATTAAACAAGATCATTTAGCCAAGTAGCACTTAATTACAGCCAGAAGAGCAGCACCCAAACTCCATGGAGCTCCTCCATGGGGGAGCTCTTTCTCCTTGGACTGAAACTGTAAAAACCAATGGGACTGTGTAAATTCAGCAGGATCCCTGTCAAACAGAGATGCAGTTGAAGGGTCCAACTCTTCATGAGCTGTGCTCAGTTTTCTCTGTACCTCAGCAGACTTAAACTGCACCAAGCAGAGCTGCACTGATGACTGTGCAGAAGCAGTGTGAGACCTAGAGGAGGTATTAACTGACTGAGAGAGTCAAAGAATACACTAATCAAGATGTTTCCCTCTGCTAGTTAAGGTCCTGTGGGGCATCACCTATGTTTTCATGCTTCCCTTACACACAGGATTTTCCCAGAAGGCCACAGTGGAAAAAACAGCTGCCTTCCAGCAAGCTTCAAACTTCTATCCACCTTCACTGAAGCAGATCAAAGCAGCTGTCACCTCTCTAAAATGGAACATTTAAGTGGTTAAACTGAAGGCCAAAGAGGCTAAATTAGTGTTATTTTTATCCAAAGTTTGCTACCACTCAGCAGAAAACTGCCAGTCCAGCAAGCATACTGCTTCATGTATAAATACTGGTGCTCGGTGAGACAAGCAGGCTCTCTGTGAGGCACAGAAGGCCAGGAGAACAGAGAGAGAGTATTGTACCCCCATCCAATGGCCAGGAGGCAACGCATGGTATGGGAAAGGTCTGGGAGAAATTGCCCTTCCAAACAAATGGCAGAGCCTGTCCTCAGCAGTCTGTGCACTAGCGTGGCAGAGCAACTCCTCCTGGTGCTTGGAGGCAAACTGCCCCCTTTACAACAGTCCCTGGGTAAAGAAACTGGAACATCTCAGCATTGCTCAAGGACTGACCCAGCCCAGCATCCCAGGAAAGGACTTGGTGACAGGAGCAAAGGTCCTGCAGCGTCTGTCGCAGGCACCTGCGCTGGTGCCTGAGTCACCTCTGATGGCACTGACTCCCAGTTCACAAAGGTGGAGGGACTCTGAGCTCCTGCATCACTTCCCTCTCCCTGCTCCATTGCTGGGGCTGGCACCAACCAAACACTCCCAGTGATGGTGCCCATGAGGGTCCCCCTGGGGCTGTGCTGCTGGTGTGTGTTTGGGGACCAAGTGCCCCAAGAGAGCAACTGACAGCTCTCTGCTGCTTACAGCCCTGGCTGGTGTAAGATGAGGATGAGGAATGCCAGATTAAGGTTTTTGTAGACATCTCTGGTGTTGATTAGTTTTGGTGATACTAAATATTAACATTGTGTCCCCTGAGTTCTTTGCCTTTCAGAACAGGACGCCTACTCATTAATTAGTTCAGGCTTTTACCCGAAGGGTTATTTTGGGGATAGGCTTAATGTTACAGAGTGCTCAGTCTGTGCTCTGACCAAGTAGTTTGCTGTGAATCTGGAGCTGACATCACGTCATTTAGTTCATTTATTTAAGTGTTGATTTGTAGCTGATGCACCCACGGGTAATGCTGACAGCAGCTCCTATTTCTTCATTAAAATACAGTGAAATAAACACAGCCCTCACACCTCATCTTTCCTTAGCTGTAACCTACTCACACAAGGAATAGTCATAGCATCACTGATGACAGCTAGGGCCACTCAGCAGTGGTATCACTTTTATCCCTGGTGTTTCTGGATGGCATCTGAGACAAGAGAATACCTGGGGCTCCACTCAGCCAAAAGATGCTGTCAGTATCTCTGCAGGCACAGGAAATCTGCTTAATTTAGGGCATGAATGAGGTCGTTGGTGTGGACACAAAACCTGCCAGCACATAGCTAGGCCCTGGCAGGGGCTGGGGTTCTGGTTCCCAGCCCTGCTGTTGTCCTTGGCTGTGCCTCCACAAGCTGGGACACCATCCCACGGTCTCTGCTTTCCCTCCATTCCTTTGCCCAAGCTTTCTATTTCTTTCAGATGTCATTTGGCCCTGTGTGAACGCCTCACCAGTTTTAATAGTACCTTGTAACATCGCTGGCCATGGTAAGTAAAAGATCCCATGATATCACCTGCATGTGCTCCAGTCAGCGAGTAAGGAACACAGAAACCATATCCTTCCCAATGACAGTGACAAAACTGTTTACTCCGGAATATCTTGAAGATGCAATTTCAGAGAGGGGAAACTGAGGCAATGGCAAGTTTTTGAAAAACATTTGTGGTATGATAGAGAACCAGGTCCAGCTCCCAAAGGATCAGACTCCTAGACAGCTCACTATACTACTATTCTTTAGCCATATAAACAGCAAGATTGTCAGGGCCCTGGCAGCTTGCACAGCTCTGAGCTTCTCTCAGACTCATTGCTGCGGTTTCCCTGTAAAGCAGGGCTGGAAACCTAAGTTCTGGATTCTCTCACAGCAGGTTACAAGGCTGGTGTTTGACATTTGCATGGGAGAGGTTGGATTCCTGTGCTCAGGTGTGATTTGAAGCACATTCTTCCTTAAAGTCATGGCCATACTGTGGCTGCAGAGACGGTCTCATGCTCTGCTCCAGGACCCTGTGCTGCTGCAGTGGCCAGGTCTGGACAAGGGACCATGTGGCAGGCACATTGGGGTAGTGGTGGAAGTACTGTGGCAGGAGAGTGTCAGCCAAATACTAGACGAGTGAGTTTCACTTGCAGATCATGTGAGGTTCAGTGGTTTGCTGTCACTGCTGGGAGCCATCCAGAGTATCATTGTGGGTCAAGCACTGGCGCAGGGAAAGCTAAAAGCTATCAAAAGCAGCTCACTCCACCAGCTGCTAGGACAGCGGAGTGCTGGGTAAAGGTTTTGGTGAGAGGCTGAACATCCTGCTGGGCAATGGCACCTCCTCTAACCTATACAGAAGGAGAACACAGCTGTAGATGTCTGTACGCAACCATCAGATGATGAGTTTTGAGGGCATAAATGTGGCTGGCACAGATTTGTGAGGTGCTAGCCAGGGACTGCAGGAGTGCGAGGTGCACTTTTTTCTGCACAGAGAGCTGCAGCTTGTCCTGCTGCCAGGATCAACATCTTCCCTTTCCCTCCTCATGGCCATGTGCTGCCACATTGCTACTCCTGGCTTATGAGAGAGTTGACTCCAAGTAGTACCGGTGAAGTAGCCTGTGCTACATACTGAGCCCCTTTGGGAGTAAAATCATCATGCTGGTAACAGCAGTAGCTGAGTTGAATACTAGGACATCATGAGCATCACCCTAATGAATGTTATTTCCTCTCACTGTGTATTACTAGATTTCAAACCAGAACCTCAAATCAAGGAATTATCCATAAATGTTTGTGGAACAACTCCTTCTATCTACCTCAGAGTTACCTGGTCTGGGTTACTGTCATTACCAAGATAATAGATAAAATGCATAAGAAGCCTAATCCTAGCCATCAGTTTCTACTCTCCCCTGCAATTTGAGTTTGTATCTGTCCATGGATCCTGAGCTGGCCCATCTCCAGCTGGAACCAATTCCTATAAAAGAAGGAACATTGGGTCCCCTTAAGCCCTGAGCAATTTAAAAGTTCTTTCCCATCACAACAACTTTGACCTGGACCGCCTTCTTTAAACTGCCTCTTGAGTATTCTGTTTCATAACCAAATTATTCATTATTGTTGATCTGTCTAAATTAGCTTTCTGAATTTGATGGGGCTCTTCTTCAGGATGTACCTTTTGCAGAAGCAGTCTTGATGTCTTATTTTGGCCATTCTGTGTCTGAATGCCCTCTGTATGGGAAAGTTGGTGACAACAGAACAGCATGTCTCTTGGTAAAAGTGCTCCATATCCATTCTGTGTTTATAAGTGCACAGTAACATCATGCTACTTTAATTACATGTTTTTCTGCCCCTTCTCTTTCATCTTTCTCAAACTTTGTCAAGGTTGTAAACACACCTAGGCCTTAAGGCTCCCTCAGCAAGAACTGCTTTCGAATCCATCTACGCCTTTTCCTTCAGTAGAGCTCAGTGTTCTGTACCTCTCCAAATTGCAGGGCTGCAGTAAATGCCTGAGAATAATGCATGTGAGTGAAGCATATAGTATAAAAGCAGAATTGTGTGACAGTGTTAGCAAGCATCTCTAATGAAAGATGAACACAGAAGCTGCAAGAGGCTTTCTCACATGTAGTTCATGAGTGCTGGCTGACTTTCCATTGTTTTGATGCTCTGGTTTATTAAAAACTCCTTGACATATCAGCTTGCTTCACAATAGGTTACCATTATTCACAGACCGATTCTTTGTGTGTTAGGCTGACAACTCATATGAAGGTTTCCTGTCCCATACTGGATTGCTTTTAAAATTGTTTGTTTTAATTTGCCTTGTGGACTTTTTGGGTTAAATGAATTGATTCACTGGGAAGATGTAGAATTTTCCTGCAATATAGCTATTATTCTTCAAGAAATCCAAGCTGCTCAAAGATGCTGCCCCTTTAAACAAGATACAAAAAGAAATCAACCATCGCCTGGATAATGCCATTCTCATCAACATGCAAGGAGCTTGCTTGTCTGTCAAGTCGCCCACATCTTCTCAATCACTCCCTTTCATTTATCCTATTATACCCCTATTTTAACTCATGCTGTGGCTGATACTCATGACAGAAAGAAGAAACCCAGCTGAGCATCATCTTCCATACACTGGAGATGCAGTGTATGACCTTACCTGACAGAGATGAGTACCTGAGCACTTGGTGGAGCTGGAGCAGGGAGAGACATTTACAGCTAAAGTTGAACACTGGCAACTCAGAGGAATGTGGGTGATGAGATCTGTTGTAGGCAATTGTTTTTTCTGACTTTTCCCCCCTTCTCCATGTGTGAAGAGGTAGTAGGTGTTTTGCAAGCATTCACAGTTTGGAAGACATGATCATAAACCCTGACTAATGTTTGTGGTTGGTGGGTCTGTGGAAACAAGTCAAAGCAAGTGCTAATTGCTATGGCTATTGCTGCCATTTTATTATTTAATTTCACTGTATTAGTGTGGCATTGCAGGGCCCTAACCTGGAGCCACAGCCCCACAGGCAGGACACTATCCAAACACAGAACAAAGCAACGGTCCCTGCTGCTAGGAACTTGCAGCCCAAATATACTGGTTTATTAACTCCTGACCTGTAACCTAAAGGCATTTGAGCCTCCTGACTCCAGGGATGGCAGAGCTCACACTGGTCTATGCCAGAGTGCAGTGGGGCTCTGCGGTTGAGTAATAGTGTTACTGACCCACATTGCCCAACCTGGAGGAGGTACCAGCCCAGGTGCTTGCACATGCAGGTGGGGAGACCTGTGGGAAAACAGTAGGTCTCACAGATAAGTGAGAAGAATAAATATTTCTGGTCTTCAACAGGAATCTGGGGCTCAAATCTGAGCCTGGAGCAGTCTGATCCCGTTTAGAAAACACAACCCCTTTCGAATGGCTGATTCATGACACTCTCTTCCTCAAGCTGTCTAGCACGTCTACAAGTTGATGCAGTGATACGCAACAGCTTAGGACAAAGTTATTTCTCCCTGGCATGCATCTATGTGAATGGCAGCCAAAGGAAGCAGCCAGCTCTGATGCTGCTCTCTGATTGATCCAGTTCATGAAGACCTGCCCCGTGATTTCCATGCATATTGTGTGAAGATTAACACACCATCCTGTCAAACAGTGTCCCACAGCACTGCAGGAGAAACTCTCTGGTTAACCCTGTGCACTGCGAACAGCTGGAATTGGCCATTTTAATGAATCTGTAGGGTTTTCTATTATAAATGATCTAACAGCATTCTGCTAATTGTGTTTCTTAGTTTCCTGGGTATCTCTTCAAGACATGAAACACTGCTGAGAGCCCATGGGTCTTTCTTTCATTTATGTCAATTTAAGACACTCTGAGCTTCCCGTTCTAGTGAGAACCTTGCAACTGTCAGCGATATTAATAATAAAAATACTTAGTGCTACCATTTCTGTCTCTCCCTTGGTTCAACAGAAATACAATTACCTGGAATAATTTCTAATACATGAAACAATTTAAGCCAAAATCCTGGAGGCAGTGGATGGGAATTTGGCCCTTGGTTTCCAAAGGGAAAAAGAGATTCTCCTCCTGTACCAGAAGACTCATGCCTATTGTGAACAGTTTAGAGTTTGCTGTTGAAATAAACTTAATCTCTTTCTTATTAATTCAAGGTTTTATTCTGGATTAGGCTATCCTCGCTGATAATTCAGATCCTCTGGGTGGGAGAAGACAGTGACTGATAGGATGGACAGATCAGGTTCAGACTTGCAAGGGCTGATGTAGTCCAGCCTCACTGCTGGCTCCAGGACTCCATCTGCAATATTTGCTTCTCTGCTTCAGCCATTGCTTGGGTATGTCAGTCTGAAGGAAGGGAGTCCATGGGGATGACAAGGAGAGGGAGAGAGCGCGCAGGGAAGTCAGTGTTAATGTGCTCCAAACCAGACCCTGCCCTCCCAACAGCCCCACAACAGGGAAAAGCAACTCCTGCCTGGCATCAGTGAGGATACCTGCCGGGTTATGTGAGGTCACCGGCACCCGACCTCTAGAAGGGAGGAAGAGCGAAAGCAAGCACAAGATCGTGCCAGGCAATGCGCTGTCATGGCTTGTTCCTCAAGCCCCAGAAAGCTCCACACCCATTGTACTCTTCAGTGTTTCCTCACCAGCCTTGCGTGAGACGCTCCCGGGGGATGGATTTAGGAAAACCCTGTCATTTGCACTGTAATGGCACATGGGGAAGCAGTAGCAATCTCCACGGGAACGGAGCTACCCCAGCCCGGCTCCGCCCAGCTGGTGAGGATGGACAAACTGCCAGCTCATCACACGGAAGCACACGGAATTGCAGGGATGGACGGATGGATGGGTGGATGGTGCACCTCTGGGAAGCTCACTGCAGTGCTGCTGCCTCTTTGCGCTCCATAGAGAAGGTTTCTCTCTGACTAATTTACAAGACAGCCATCTGGCACACGCATAAAGACTATGCGATGGCTGATCTCTCTGAGGGCATTTATCTTCATGAATGAGGAGGAGAGGGTTATAGCGGCGAAGCCCCGAGGAGTTGCCCTGTCTCTCCTTGCGAGTGAAGATTAATGTGTTGCGAGATGTAGGCTAACATGTATCATGCACGCACAGTGTACCTTTCCCTCTACTCCCCTCTCCTTCTTCTCACGGACTAATACAGCTTTGACTGATGACCAGTTACAAGGAATACACTCCTCCTCCCCACAAAATGTAAGGGAAATCTGTGGAAAACAAAGTACTTAAAATGGTAGGGGAAACTTTGATATCCTGTGTTATTAGCTACTAGCTGAAAAGAAAAAGCAGCCTGTGGAAAGGATTTCACATCTCTGTGTCTTTAGTACAAACTGGATGGAGAGCACCCTCTCTTTTCAAATATATAGCCCATAAATTAAGTTCCTGCATTTTTTATAGCATCCAATTAAAGAGCAAATTGAGGTTCCATGGCTCACGTTTGTACCTAAACCAGCAGACTGACTTCCTTTGAAAGTTCAAGTATAGAGGAGAATAAAGAAAATAAAGATTTTTGAAGCTGGACGGGTACACCAAGGCCAGTAGGAAACTGCATTTGGTATTGGCTCTGCACATCTCTTCGCATTGTTTACTTCAATCAGATATCTGCAAAATCACTCCATGCAGAGAACAGAAATGAACAAGGGGAAATTTTATAAGATAAGACAATGAAATGGCAAATCTAAGCAGATAACTGCCTAATCTGTACCTGGTATGTATTTTGCCTTCAGAAACACAGGTTCAAGTTCTGCAGAGGCAGAAAAGCCTTTTTTTTTCTACGCAAAGCAGCTCAGTTTTGGAAGAATGTATTTTACAGGTTGAATTAATGCCCTTTGCAGTCAGTAGAGCTCCGAGCTCACAGAGACCTGTGGCTTTTCAAGCATGGAAAAGCAGGGAAGCATGTGTCTGTCTCCAAACCCTGATCTGGACCACTCTGGGCAATGACAAAACTCCTGATTGCACTGGTGTTGAAGCGTCTGGCTGGTCCGCACAAGTCAAGAAGAGAGAAACTAGAGGAGCTGTGGAGATACAGGGATGAAGGAGTATGGAGAGCCTTTACTGGGGGAATGAATACATTCGATGTGACAGCAGGCACAAGATGGGAAATTAAAGAGGGACTTGAAAGATGTGAGTTTGTGGCTGAACTGGGAGAGAAGTACCTGCATTTCAAAGTGTCTTGAGGCAGAGGGAGCTGCCAGGGCTGGGCAGAAGCATTTGTGTTATGGTGGAAGATGACCAGCCTTTCTCTAGAGCAAATATATCCTCACAGGAGTGTGCCCTGTCCACTGCCCTCCTGCAATCTGCTGCCACACAGACATCAAATTTCCAAGCCCTTCTGAGCACATACAGGAGACAATTAGTCTGGAAAAGGGGTATTTCTCATCAAACCCATTTTCTCAGCTAGTCTATCACTTACAAAGTCTCAGGTAGGAAACTGGTAATCTACATAAAAGTGAAAGGCATGTCATGCAGAATAGCTTGAAATATGGATCCCCTATCACAGAGCCTGTCATGTCTTGCTACTGTATTTCCATCACTGCAGACAACATAATGCCACTGCACCAGTCGTGTTTCAACTAACACCTCAAGTCAGGTAGACACATAACAGGTTAATTAGGGGCTTTGGCAAATTGAGTCCACGGGCTGTAATTACCAGCACTCAAGACCTACAATTTCTGTTTTAATTAAAATAAACAGTGTGGAGAAGCTGACATCACACCAGAGTAACCAGCGTATAAGTCACAGTTAATTATATTAAGCTGTGGCCTTTGTCATAAAAAATACTCAGTTTGGATCCGGATTTATAGATACTGGCTTTGCCATTTTGGTGAAGTTTAATTGCTGCACAGAGGCCGACTGGTCTGGACAAGTCTGTCTGTTGGGGTGATGGGATATGCTGTGTGTGGAATTGCTCCTTCTCTTCTTGGGGTGGAAGCAGGCAGTGGCAGTCCTTGAATCATCTCTTTGTTTCCTCCTGCTAGGCTCTTACACCCAGACAAGCCCCTGTAGTGCCCTGTCTGTGCTCGGACTGCCCCTGTTGCATCAAACAGGAGTGAGCTTTGTTACCTTTCCCAAAGAGCATTGCCAGGGAAAATGAGCCCGGGGGGAGAAAGCAGGAAAATGGGATTTTGGGGAGAGTCTGGGTGGTGGAGGCACAGGGCACTGAGGTGTTTTGGGCACTCCCAGGCTCAGAGAAGCCTCCAGTGATGGGGAGCCGGGCTCTTTGTTCCGGACCACACCCAGGGCACGGGTGGCCCATTCGTCCAGTGCACCCAATAAACGCTCCTGCGCTGGCACGACTCTTGCCTTTCTCTCCACACTCACTCTCCAGCTAATTCCTTTGGCGGCATTGCAGGGTATGTAATGCTACCACGGCCCACACTCCAGCCTCTCATCTGCCACCTCTCCCGCTTCTCGTCCTCCACCCAAGCTTCTCTCCCAACCCTGCCTTTTGTCTCCTTCACCCACTTTCAACCTTGTGCCTCCTTTGATGCCACCCGACAGGCTAGGCGCAGCCTGATCCACCCTGCCCAGCCAAAAACACGCCTGTTTTGCAAAGCAGCCCAGGTCTATCGGACATACGCTGTTCTAGGATGGCTTTTATTGCGTTACACAATCTGTGTGAGTCTCCAGCCTGAGCAGTTGTGAAGGAGCAGACGTCTCGTGGGCTTGCCAGGCCTGCCCAGCAGTGCCACGCAATCCACAGGCAAATAATTAGACATGCAGGAGGGTAGAAGTGACAAATCTCAGGCTTGCACGTTTCCAGTCTGGTTCCGAGAAGCTGGCAGGTGTGCTCACAACCATTCAGTTCCCCACAGGACAATGGGGTGTCTTCTTGAATAGTGTCCGCTCCTTGCAGGGGCTACATCCTGGGGGGACTCACCTGAGCCCCTTGTTGCTACCCAGGACAGCCAAGGATCAGCAACAAAATACTGGAGAAAACATTCCAGCATCTCCTGGGGAATGTGATGGTTACTGCAGCCAAAGCTGCAAAATAGCACCATGTCTCCTGGCAGTGCCATGTGGGTGACAATGAGTTCCCCCTGAAGTGTCACATTCAGCTTTTGCCCTGGAGCTGGGAAGTGGAACGCTGCATATGCGTATGTCCTTATATCTTGAAATCAATGCACTTTACCTTTAGGATCCACCTGACTGCAAAATCCCTGGAAAACAGCATTTCAGTGGAGCTTAGATGACCTCATCTCCCTGGGGAAAGAGAGAAGGGAGTGTAGGGCCAGGCATGCTCCCATTTTCGGTTGTGAAAGGCGTGGGCTTTGTTAATGGACTCAGGCTGTTGGATGAACAGCTCAGAGTCAGGATGAACATCTTTGTATTGTTTCTCCTGAGTAAGAGAAAGCTTTTTAAATCATTCTTTACTACAGCCCATTTTCAAACATGAAAAAAGTCATGGAGAATGCAACTTCTTCATTTTTGCACAAACTTCACCTTTCGTATTTTTTCATGAAAACCAAGAAATATTATGCTCAGGCCATACCAGCGGAAACAGCTGTTATTCACTCATTCAGCCACTTCAGGATTGGTCTCTGACTTCTGCTGATCCTTATTCAGCTACGTATGTTACATTCAGTTAACTTTTACTCAGTTACTTGTGGTTTCCCTGCCACCCCTCCGTATGAAATTGTGACTCTCTATGATGTTTTGATTAGCATGCTATTAACCAATGATCTTTACTATGTCAGAGGCCTCTTACTGAAATTCTTCTTTTCAACTTTTCTTTCATTATTCTGCCACTATTACCTAACAGCTACTGCAGCCTGCAGCCTAATTATTTTCATTTCCACGATATTTTGAGACTGACCAAATAGCAGCAGCATGATGAGTTTTAAATTCGGTAGTTAATCTCTAAAACAATCTCACTAAACACGGCTGTCTAACTGCTCATGGGCATTGTTGTTTACTTGTAGTCCATCTACAAAGCACCAGAGAAAGATGGTGTTTGTTTGTTTCTGCTGTTTTGATGCAGGATTGCTTTGCCTTCTTTGGTAACCAGGTGAGACACCCCATGCAAGCTCAGACACTGGTGTTTGGTGTAGGTCTGTATGTTGCCCAAGAAGGCAGATTGCCCTGCGCTGCCCATTGAGGGTTGTTAATGCTTCTGCAGGTGAAAGCAAAAAGACAAAACAAAGCCGCTTGTGCCGAGCCCTGAGATGTGTGTGTTCTGGCACTGCCTGCCCGCAGCAGGGACTAATATAGCTGACGCGATCACAGAATCCCAGACTGGTTTGTGTTGGAAGGAATCCTAAAGCTCATCCAGGTCCAACCCCTGCCACAGGCAGGGACACCTTCCACTGGAGCAGCTTGCTCCAAGCCCCTGTGTCCAACCTGGCCTTGA
>WYDI02011938.1:0-58910 GCA_009867235.2 Psittacus erithacus
CTGAAATATCTGTATTTCAGATGGAAATACTCCATATTAATTAGTACTTCATTTCACCTTATGTTGTTTAGTTTCCAAAGAAAATATATTCCATTCCTGTTCACAAAAGCAAACCCATGTTCTACTGCTGCTATTAACTAAGCTTTAACTGAATCTGAAGCTCAGCTTTCACATAACAAAACCAGTTTAACTGTACTAGAGCATCAATCCATATAGTAGTACTTATGAGGAATAAATTGATTTTCTCATTGCTCTATGTTGGCTAAAAATTATTTGATTATGTATTTAGCTGCTAATGGAAACTCATTAGTAGATTTTCATTTCATGCTTGTTTGCACCTGCAATCCATTTCTTCTTGTCCAAAGGACTGTTTCATTTAGGTTGCATGCTATAAATCTTCTTGCATATAAACTGATAAGCACCAGCCAGAATTCAGTATACGTGGTCTGAAATAGCTCAGGGCCATCATTTTTACAGCAGCATCATTAAAGCAACAGATCTCTGGTTATTCATTATCACTCATTACTGTGCATATTGATGTTCTAACTTGTCTCTTTGTTTACTTGCTGATTTTGTTATCTTTGCTAGTGACAGTCCCTTGTCACCTTCCTCTTTGCTCTTCACTATGTTCCCTGGAGCCCCAGTAGGCTCCTGTTCACCTTTTATAACCAAAGATGGGACATGCCTAACTTTGGGCACTGGATCTGGATGACAGACTGTGGAGGGCAGGAGCAAGGGAACCATCCCCCTGGTGCAGGTCAGGGTACCCACTAAGACCAGGCAGGTCACTTCACCATTTCACCCCTGAGCTACTATCACAGCTTCAAGCTACCTAACTTTATGTGGAATGTAAATTCTCCCTCAGAGGCAAACCTCCAGCTCTGCTTGGCAACTCTATCACTTAAATCACAGAAACATTTTCAAACTATGAACGGCAGTGAGGGCTCAGTACTGTGCATACACCCAGTTATTTGAATGTATTGCTTTGTATTTTGCCCACAATTAAACCAGAATGCTAAGCTCTTTTTGAAGAGCAGGCTGCATTTGAGGGTTGAGACAGACACTGATTGAAGACTGACACAAAAAATCAGTCCCTTTAGCAGGCTCACAGAGCATTAATGACAGTGCAGTCATGTTTTTAGCTGTTCCTGATTTTCAAATTACCATCTATACCACTTTTAACCTAGTTTAGCTGCACTTTGATTCATGATACATGTGGCTGTTATTCTGCACCCACAGTATGAAAATCAAGTGGAAGTAACTCTTTCAATAGCAGGAGTTTATTTTGATTTTGTTTATGCCCATTACAACTTCAGTAATCCCAATTTTAACATAACTTGGGCAGAGCAGCAGGGCTGGGACAGAGGTCTAAATCTTAGCCACATGTTGGTGGGCCTGCAAGGGACAAGAAGGTGTCACCAGTCCCACCACGGCTCAGCCTCACCAAAACTTTCTGTGGATAAAGGACACCAGCATTGTATCACTGGAATAGCATCATAATTATCACAGCGTGATGGTGTATGAGACTTGTTTTATTTGGAGGGATACGCTGTTATCCATGTTGGAATAATACTATATTCTAATTCAGCCAAATCCAGCCACTGTGCCATCTAGTCAATTTTAGTATTTTTTTTTAACAATATAGCTCAACTATACTTTTAACTGCATAGCCCAAAGGAGCGTATTTTTGCCCTTAAAGCACTAGGTAAGAAAATGAGCCTAATGATCCCTACTAAGAACCACTGCAGTTCTGGTATTTAGAGGGGGACCAGAGGAAGCCCTCTATGCAGATCCACAGGACAGGCTTCCACTGGAGGGGCAACCATTGAGCCAAGCTGCTCTGCCCCATGGTGGTCCCTTACCTCTTGTCCTCAAGACCTCCTGGTCCTCAGCAGCACTGAAATGGCAACACGGCCTTGGCGCAGGTGCCGTCTCCCAATTTCTGATGTGGACAATGTTGAGATGCGATAGGCTTTTCGGTGGGTGTGAATGGGATGCGATGCTTTTTTAGGAGATGTCTTTAAAGCAGCTTCAAGTAGTGACAATGTTAAAAAGCAAGGCACTTACCCATGGGCTGCTTGTTTTGTGATGGTAGGGCCATATCTCATTATGATTTTCCCAACTATAGGGAGCACAACATCTTTCTACTCCAGCTTCCTAAAGTGTTATACTGTTGTGATCTCCCAGGTGATGCAGCACAAGGAATCAGTACTAGGTGAAGGAGGAGCAAGCAGCTTACCCTGCTAAAACCGGGGTTTGCTTCCATCTCCTGTTCAGTAACACAATTTTAGATTTACCACTGTCTTCCTTTTTGCTCTTTCATCTCCCTTTGCTTTTGCTCACAGGAGACAGAAAACATAGCTACATCTCAGCTAGACCTCACAAGTTAAAAAATGGAGTAGTAATCCCTACTTACCCATCCAATATTCCTTCAAGCATTTCCAGCTTAGTCATGGACTACCTTGAGCTGTATCACCAAATGTTGATGTAAAGTCTCCTGCTGGTAAAAAGTAGAAGTAAGAAGTCCAGAGATTAGTGGTGTAGGAGTAGCAGATGACCTTAATTTTCACATTGCAAGTTGCTGGGCATTCTATTTTGGAGTTTTGAATTAAAAAACCCCCAACACATCCTGGTGAGTGAAACAGAATCTGATCATAATAATTGTCACATTTTGTTTTCATATAAAACATAAAAAACTTCTTTGACTTCAGCAGAATTATTTTGAATTGATCCAAATACAAGAACTGAATCTATTAGTGCTGTGTACTAATACAGCCCACACACAGAAAAAATACATTTGCTGTAAAAATATCTATTTATCAACCAGCTTAACCCACTGAGGGTCTGCCTGTATTCTCCTCCACAGTAACTGAGAATAGGAGCAGGTTCTGAATGTGCTTGTTAAGTGGTCATGATCAATACAAATCTACTTTTCAATTAAGTAGAAGATACTGGGTGTACGCGTATTGCCTCCAGGCCAGAACAGTTTTAAGTAAAACTAGATTCCAGAATATAAAGTTGAGTCACTTTTGTTCTGTCTTTTAAATGAGCTTCACCAGCATGCAGCTCCAGCCCTTGTGAACTCTGAAGATTAAATTTCCTTGCAGTAATGACCACTAGGAATTAGTGAAACGTTAATCTTCCCACCTGCTGTGTATGATTATACATGAGTCTACTCAACCTGATTACAAAAGAAAGCAATTTCTGCTTTTACACAAATTCTTTACTGTTGCCTGCTTTAGTTCTTCCCAAGGAAATGTAAAATTCCTCACCCTATATTTTTAAGCAAAAATAATGATTAAATTAAAATGTGTAAAGGGAAGTAATGGAGGTTGATAGTAATTGCTTTACAACAGATACAGTAATTGATGTTCTGATGATTTATTTCAAAGCACAGAAGTCAAATTACAAACCTAGTTTTATCTGGATTTGTGTTGCTTTGATGAAGTCACTGCATCTTTGTCTTGATTTTCAGCTAAACTGTCCTTAATGAGAATGCTAATAACTACAGTAGGACTAAATTGTTTTCAGGACACAAGAGGATGAAAGACAGATTTTGATTTCATTTAAAGCTACAGACACAAATGTGACACCTTTCTGCTGTCAACCCTGAAACATGCTGGATGGGAAAAGGAGGAAATGCACCAGTGGAATTCATTGAAGCAGCTAATTAAATGCATTGAAGGCAGATTCTAAAGTCATTCTGAAAAGCTACACCTGATTGTATTTCTTGTGTAAAATATTTGAGCCCGCATGTACTGACCTGCCAAAAAAAGGAAGAAGTTAAGGCTGGGTTCACACACCTTGTGAGCAGGCACTGCAGCACAAAGATTTTTTCCAAGTCAGGAATCTAGGAAAATCAGAATTGGGGTAGAGAAATTTGAAAATACAAGGGACATAGAGCAAGCCATGGCGGAATGCTATGACACTTTATTCACCAGTCAAACCCACAGTTTTCTTCTCAGGAGCCACAAACCCCCAAATGCCTCAACTTCACCCTCAGCATAGCTGCAGTCATCTCCATGCTTGCACACTGTGCATGGAAACACATTGAAATCCCTGGACTGAAAATCATCATATCGAATCACCTGATTCAGTATATTACTGCTAGTTATCTGAAACCATCCAGGACCTGATGAGCATTATACTGCGGGTGAGCTTAATATACCCAGAGAAATATGATGCCAATTATGAAACCAGTGTTTCCCAGCACTTTGTATGTAAAGAGCAGAAGATAATCAGGGATCTCCATGGTGACAGTGTTAAGGTAGCTGGGTTACCTGAATGATAATATCTATCCTTTTATCTGATCTTCATAGGTTTTTCACTTTTCATCTTTACCACTGAACATACAAGGTTTCTAATGGAGAGGAATTGACAAATATCCTAGTATTCCTTAGAGGACAAGCAAATCTTTCCTTGTATATACTCCTGCAACTTAATTTGCCTTAACAGTTTTTGCAGGGAGAGGTGCTCGTGGTATGGAATTTGCCTTCTACACACATATAGCCAGCTTTAAATTGGACTAGAGAAATGGTAGAAAATACCTTGCTAAAGCATATTTCCAGAAACTAAAAGAAAGTCCCTTCCCCCTGCCCAGGGGCAATTCCAGCTCTCCCACACCACTGGATTTTCCCAGTCCTGCTTCTCCTCATGCAGAAGCTCCAGTAAAGAGCCCACAGATAACCTCTGATCTTCTTGATTTCTGTTTATTGCTCCCACAATGGCATAGAAAATATGCTAGAAAATTAATGTGCATTGAAACTGGGGCTTTCAGAATTTGTAAGACCCTCCTCCATTTTGCAATTTGAAGAAAAATTCTACTGAGATCTCAGAACAATCTATCACTCTGAGGCAGAACTGACTTTCATTGATTCCAGGGAGGTGTGCCATGGTCACGATGGTAATGAAAGCTGGTGTTTCCTGAACTGTGAATTGGCTACTGCCTTTCTCTTCTCCTTGTGCTCCTCCATTGTGTACTTACTAGAAAAGCTGAACATTTTTCAGTTTAGCTCATTAGAATCTTCAATATCTTAAACAATCTGGTTTCACTCACACTTTGGGATGTACAGGAATATCCTTGGAAGATGAACCACAAGTCTGTGAAGGGAGTCTCAGAGGTGGGAGGTGAGACCAACATCCTGACTTGAGCATCCATCACCCTCAGCAGTGTGAGACATGTTGTGTTGTGTGGCAAAGCAGCAATAACATGTAATTTCCAATTGCCTTTATCAGCTGTAAAACTGCTCTGGAAACATTCTCCAAGCCCCTCCTGAGGGCAGAGGAAGGCTATAGAGGAGAGGCCTGTTCTGCTGCTTGCATCCTTTGTGGGTGGTGGGACTGAGCCAGCAGGACCGCTCCAGACTGGCCACCGCAGGCTGCTTGCTCCCTGAGATTTTAATGGGACAAGGCTTCATTAAAATTGTTTTAATTCCTGGTATTTGGTGCAGCTGGTAAGAAGGACGCTGCCCCAGCTGCATGCTGCTATTCACAAGTGTCACTCTTGGCAGTGCACGGCTTCACAGGGAGCAGAGAACAAAAGTGAAGACCAATTGCTGTGCAATCACCCAATTAACTCCTGCATTTTGGTTTTTAATCTACTTCTGCTTACTGAAGAAATAAATACAATAGATCATTAATGCTGATGTCCATAATACTATGCCATCGCCTTCTCCCCCTCCTTACCCTGCCATGTTATCTAACACCTGGTAGGGGATTTAAAAGGATTTTCTTCACTTCACTTCATATAATAGTGCTAAGTTTAGCTTTTGTAGTTAACAATTCCTGCTTAAACTTCAATAAAGAGGTATGTTTAGAATCTCAGGGGCACACTCTCTGTTCATTTGAAACAAATGAGGATTATATAAGGAGGAACATGAGCTACAAATAGGATTCATAAAATTAATTGGCTCTAAGCTGCAGCTGAGAAGAGCTGAGACATAAAAAGTGACGAGTGGCCAAAGTGTGTCTGTTCTACTTGGACAGTCCTGAGGACTGCCAGGGCCAGGCCACTGCCCAAGTGGAGCACTCCTGCGGGCTCTTGCACCAGCTCTTTTGAATTTGGCTCTCCCATGACTGCACTGGCACCACTGCTGCAGTCCCAAAGACTCTCCCAAGAGCTCCAAGTTTTCTCAGTGTTTCCATTTATGTGGTGCCACATGAGTTCTGCCTCAAGAGAACTATGGATGCTGCAGACAAAGCCTAGGGCGGCACGCAGAGGTTTTGCATACTGCAGAGTATGTGACACTTCTAACGAACCAAAAATAACAGCACATGCTTGTACGTTCAAATCAAGTGAAAAACAAAAACCAAAACCCCTACACTTTATTCTTTGGCTACAATTGTCAGTCCAGTTGCCAGAGTTCCTCCACAAAGATCTATGGCTGCACGTGCTGTGCTTCCTCTGCTCGAGTCGTTTGCTGGACTAGAAACAACAATATTCTATATATTTATTATAGCAAATATTATGCTGCTAAATCCATCTGAGGAAATTTCTGGGATTCCTTGCAGGAGCCTCTCTGCTACCTGCTCCCAGAAAACACCAGCCCCGAGACATGACCAGGAGCAGCACAGCTATGCAGCCTCTTCGCATTTAGCGAGCAACAGCTCGTTGCTGGGAGGATCTGTGACAGCTGCCATGCTTTAATGGGTTAATGTAAAACCTTTAGCTGAATCTGCTTAATTGCATTTTAAAGCACCATATATATATACATATATATATATAAATCTTCTAAAGCAGCTTCCACACATTCTACCATTCCAGAGCTCTCTTTAGTTACAAAAAGCTGAGATACATGTGCTAAATTCTGCCGAGATGTGGATCCCACTGATTCCCACCACAAGGCCCAACTTGAGTTAGGCTCCCAGTATCTTTTTAACAACAGGAAGTTACAAAACCCTCATACTAAACAGTGACATGTAAATAGGAAATAAGTAAAAGGCCTCAAGAAAACACGGAATAAGATGGAGCCTTGCTCCTGGATTTGCAGAGGAGTATGATCCACATCTGTGCACTGCCACAGCCTGCCTCTGCAGCTCTCTCTGTAGCTCTGAAGAGGCATCCCTGGACAGGCTCCCACTGGCTTCCCTGGATGTGTGCCCTGAGTATCTCAGCCGAAATCCATAGAGTTTGCACACAGAGACTCTGTAATCAGCCAGAAATTAAAATAAATGGAAGTAAAACTTCTCTTGCACTTAATCGATAACAGCAATATTACTGTGAGTATAAAGACTGAAAAAGACAAAATCTCTTTATCTCTCCTTTCTCTGAAGACTCTATCTGCTAAGCAAGGCTGTAGTTAATTAACAGCTACCAAAACTACCCCTAATTTCTCAGCTGTGCTTTATGCACTATAATTGACATTTTAGTCAACAGCATAATCAGCCAGGACAAAACACAGTTTGTGATAATGTCCTTGGGTAATGAACATACCGAACTGGTTACTAATGAAATAGGCAAGAAGCAGCATGATCATTTCTGTACTCCTGACAGTCCTTTGGCCATTTTTGCCACTCTTGATAGCTCATGAGGGAAGCTGAGGTTACTCTTCTTTAAGTTGAATTAACTTGCATCCACACCAAACAAACTCCTTCATGTAACAATGGCGGTTTTCAATACATAGTAAATACCAAATTGAATACACCTATTACTCCTTTCCAGGTAAACACCTACTTGGATGCCACCAGGACCAAGGACCAACATGAAAAGGGCTCTTTGAAGAGCCACCATGAAAACAAAAAGGTCTTGTGTGGCCAGAAGTGAGGATCCACTGACTGACAGCACAAACATTGCTGTGGTTGTGTCCATAAGCACTGGCATCTGAATCATTACTGCTCATCACAGTAACCTGTGGTTTTAATTCTCTAACAGCAACAAATGACTAGTGAGTAAGAGCTGCCTGGGACAAGTCCTCCATCAACTGAAAGTCCTCTTACATCAATGTTTCAGGGCTGTCCCCTTATTCCTACACGCTACATGGTGCTTTAAACTGCTTGGAAGTGTCACTAGAGGACCACCCAGTCTTTTGGGGCCCTATATTGTTGCTCACACCCCAATATAGGAGCAGTAGTCATCAGTCTGACATGTTTTTCAAAAAATAGGATGTATACATGTTTTTTAGATTATCCCACAGAAAGAGCAAAGACTACAATATCCCTCGAAATTTCACAGTCTGAGAGTCTTACAGCTATTCAGACATGGTTTCTATTTAAAGAAAATTAAACCTTTCCCTATTGATAATGTACTATTATCAGGTATAACCTGCTTCTCTGTGGAACCCCACATACACACTAGAAGTAACTGAGAAAGTAGCTGTTGACAGATCACTGTGTACAGGGGATAATAGACACCACTGTCATTCATGTAGGAAAAGGGAAGCTAGAGCTGTGACAAACCAGCGTGGCACTGACTTCTGCTGCTCCACTCCCTGGCCGCAGGAATCACACTGTCACTCCTACTTTGTGCAACTTAGTTCCTAGTTGTCAAAACAGGCATTCACTTACGTACCTTCTGTAGTAAAATTAGTCAAAATCATAACTTCCCCTGTGGCATTGGAAATATTTTCATGCCTAAATTTTTCAATCTTAGTGCAATATATTACTTTTTGGCAGATGTTGCAAAAGGTAAATGGAATAATGTTGTGGTGCTTTATATAATGCTATATCTGAGAAAAAAATGCTACCTGTATGTATGTGTCAGTGTAAACACACATCATTAAACACTTCAGCAATAAAAATCCGAACATTTTCAAATCTTGCAAAACATCCAACCTTTTCCCTGAAGCATTGAAATCTTGTCACGCAGCTCACCACCAATGACCATCACACTTTATCACTTCTGAACCCTAGACTTGAAGGAAAAGAAATAAAAATCATTATTTTTTAAGAAAACAGTTGGAGAGTCTTCAAGGTATCACTGGAATATGACTGTCCTTGAGGGATGCTAACAGAAATCATGGTCCAACTTAAAAAATGAGAAGGGGACTCTCAACCCAAGTTAGACGGATGACTCACCACCCTCTGACAACTTTTTAGGGTGTTGACAGATGGAGAGGGAGAAATAGGGATGTATTCCTGTATTTGCCAAAAAGCTGGCCAAAAGCAAAGGGATCCACAGCACATACCTTAGTGACAGGAGGGAGCCCTCACAGGAGGTGATGCCAATGGTTCCCTGCATGTCCCACCCCTCCATGTGGGTTTGGGTGGCTTGTGCAGCCAAGTCCCTTGGATACCTCCAGTATCACCCCTAATATCCCAGCCCGCTGGCTGCCCCCCTTCCCCAGGCAGAGGTGTCAATTAACCAGTACCCCATCTGCCAGCACAGGCTGACATTCTCACCTGACAGCGTCCTGGCTGTGAAACCATGCCCAAACTGCTAAAAACCAGCATGTGGCATATTAAAATACATTGAGAGAACCCTATGCACTTCCCTGCGCAAAGTAGGTGACCCATTTTCCACATGTATTGTTGAAGCATTTCATTTTCTAGCCTTTCCTCTTGTATGACACAGAGGACAGCCCTGCTACTGTTTTCCTACAGTTATGACCTTACTCTGCAGCCACATGCAATAAAGCTATGTAAATTCTCAGTCCTGCTCCCACTAAAGCTAATGGCAAAATCCCTGGCCATTTGGAGAAGCCCAGGATATGGGTTCATCAACTTTCTGCTCCAAAGCAAAGAAAGCACTTATTTTTTACTAAGCCTCTTGACACACAGATTACTATTCAAACACATTTATGATTTTTGAATGGGTGTCTTCATCTGGAACCTCAGAGACAAGTGCAGAGGGTTTATCTAGTGGTAACAAAAGCCTCATGGCCTTTCTTAGATAGAAAGAAAACTGAGTTTAGCAATTACTCATTGCCTTACATACATTTTTGCAGACAGTCAAGCTGACTTGGCAGACTGAAGCTAATTGGGTTTACAGTAGAATGAAGCTTTGATTGAAGTGCCTGCCTTAAAAAAAAGTTAAAAATTACATACACACCCCAATACCCCTGATAACATTACTCTTGAGCATGTAAAACAACCACCCCCCACATTACCAAAGCAGAAATGCAGAGATTTTTATTGCTTTAGCAAGCAAAGACCCACAAGTGAATAATTCTGATCTGTTTGATCTGCTGTATTCTGATCCATAATTTAGAGGCTGCAGAAAGGCTGTGTGTGGCTGACATTTGAGGCTGCTTTTGAAGTTCATGAAACCCCTGAAGTCACCAAGGGGAGGGACCTGCTTGGGAAGCCAAGGTGGGCACTGAACAAAAGGTGGGTGGGAAACAGCTCCAAAGCTAATGCACAAAATATCAGTTACAAAAAATCAAAGAATGGATATTAACATAGCCTCAAGTTTACAGAGTAAATAATTCAAATTCTACTGCAGTGATTTATGGAAATAAAAAGACATATTTATCAAGCCCAGCAGGCAGCAGGTACTTCTATTTTTACAGGATAAGAACAAGAATAAAAAGGCAGAAGCTTTTGCTTCACTGGGCTTTTTTTCCTATTTCATGGTTACAGTTTTAAATAAAAGAGCTCCCATGTGCTTCAGGGATATGCGATGCTCAGCAGTTTTGCTACTCAAGGGAGGGTTGCACAGATGTTTCTGTCACTGTTTATGCCATGGGTTTCAATTTCCACACAGCCACATGGAGAACGCTTCCAGGCATTCCTGGAAATTAATGGTTTTAGGGGAGATTTTACAGAAATGACACAACCACCTCGATGTTTCAGAGATGTTTTTGCAACAGCCTGGTGTGGGATGGCACTCAACACAAACCTGCTGTTGACTGTGTGCTCTTTTAAGTGGTTTTCTAAATCAATATGTGTATAATTTCAAATAGGAATTCAGATCACGGACCAAATCTCTGTAACAATTCTGGGTTACGTTGCAGGGAAAAAGTGAAAACCAGTACAGTATCTGCATTCTTCAAGAAAATGGAAGATGGAGATGTGCAAAGGGAAGATGGAGGCTTCAGGGGAAGCAGGAGGAAGAGGAGGCCTGGCACGTCAGCTAGGATGGGAAACAGGAAAGGAAAGGTAAGATTGCAAGAGGAAAGGCTAAGCTAGCTAAAGATTCCCATGATTTCCAGGGAATTACACAATGGTTTAAAAGGACATTTAAAGGTCATCTAGTCCAACACCCCTGCAAGGAGCAGGGACATCTTCAACTACACAAGTTGACTCAGAGCTTCATCCAGTCTGGCCTTGAATGTTTCCAGGGATGGGGAATCTACCACCTCTCTGGGAAACCCATGCCAGTGTTTCACCACCCTCATTGTAAAAAAAATTATTCCTTATATCTAGTCTGAATCTATCCTGTTGTAGTTTAAAATCATTACTCCTTATGAACTTTTATTTATGAAATTGTGTCTCATCACAATTCTGTAGGAAATGATTTACAGACACCTAGCACAATGGAGATAAGCTGACTTACTCTGGCTTCATGGTCAGGCACCATTTCATCCCCTCCAGGACAACCACTTAAATGCAACCATATTTAAGGGACAAGTAGCAGCTGGTATTAGTAAAAATAGGCTTAAAAAAATCCCAGACAAGGAAATCCTGAGGTGGAAACCCCACTGACTTGAGCAACCTCCTGAATGTGGGGAAGGAGCTGCACTGCACATCCTCCCTGCCATTTAGTTCTTCTGCCTTATTTATTTGTTGGTTTCAAAAGAAAATCTAATCTTCAAAGGTGATGATCTACCCATCTGCCGGCTTTATCAATCAGCATCCACGGGCCAGGCTTGTGCTGCACATCAACACCTTTTTTGTTCACTCCCATATGGTTCATTGTGTGAAGATGCCTAATTAGGAGAAGATGATGATATTTTTAGAAAGTAAACTTTATGGCTTTTTGTGGAGGAAATGTTAGAGGTAGTGCTAAATCACAAGAGGTGGTTAAGTACAGGCAGAGAGGCGACTTTGAAGGTAAACTGCTGCCTCAGAATGTTGTGAGCTCTCAGAGGTTTAGACTTCAAAATTACACATCTCATGCACCGTACTTTTGCAGCCTGACAGCAGGATTTCCCTGGAGAGGTTGGAGAAGGATCCTTGCAGTACTGCGCACAATGCTTTGTCAGATCAAAAAATCCAGCAGACAGTGGCAGATCAGAGGAACTTACAGCTATTAAATCCAACCATTTGCTACTCTCCAGATGTAAAGCGGGATAATTGACTCCACATGCGTTAATAAAGGACCCTGCTTCTTAAAAGCAACACTACATGCAACAGATGGATGGACTGTAAATTCAGATTTGTTTTTGAGACAACACACAAACCAGAGTATCCAAACTCCCCTGAATACCCCCAGTCATCCCCACATAAAGATGTGACGGCAGCCATGGAGTGCTGGAGCTGGGGCCAGCACTGCTGGGGCAACCTCAATGTCATTGCTGTTCCCATTCTGCTGCTGCACAGGGCCCTCGCACTCACCCTGCTTTCAGCATGCTGCAGCCAGGACACTCACCTCCATCACAGTGATTCCTGCTGCTGAAAAAGAACAGCCAAGGGCAGAAGGGGCTGCTTCATTTACATTGATAGTGTCCTTCCCCTGAATGATCTGTAGCTCCCACTGCCTGTGAATGCCCTGCCCTGACCCACTCCAGTGCAGGCTTTTATATCTGCCTTGTGTATCACTGTACAAACTGGCCTTGCAAAGACAGTGAAATTATCTTGTGAAATTATTGAGTGAAAGGACACGAGGGGTAGGAATAGACATGGTTTAACTTCCTCCCAGGAAATGGAAGGAAAGGGAGAGACTCCTGCAGATATTTTTACAAGGGCATGTAGTGATAGGACAAGGGGGAATGGCTTTAAACTGAAAGAGGGTGCATTAAGATTAGATTTTAAGAAGCAGCTCTTTACTTTAAGGGTAATAAGGCACTGGCACAGGGTACCCAGAGAAGCTGTGGCTGCCCCATCCCTGGCAGTGTTCAAGGCCATGTGGGATGGGGCTTGGAGCAACCTGGTATACTGGAAGGGGTCTCTGCATGTGGCAGGGGGTTGGAACTGGATGAGCTTTAAGATCCTTTCCAACCCAAACCATTCTATGATTCTACGATTTTTGTGATCTGGCTATGGTAAATCATACGGAATGCTTTACAAGATCTGCAGAAAATCAGCAAGTTGAGTTTCCATCAGCTGCAAACTCCCACTCCTCTGTACCAGCCTAAGGCAGCAGAAAATACAGCCCTGCAGCCCTTTCAGAAGTGTTTTTTATTGCCCTATTTAAGCAGCAATTCCATTAGCTGACTTGCACGCCTTTACCTGGGCACTTGACTCAGCTGAGTGCCACGTGCTGCATCTGCATGCAGATGGGGTGAGAACACTCAAGACCCGCCTCCCTGTGCACGGAGTGAGGGATGTGCCCTGTGTACCCATCCAGCACTCACCCTCCTGACGTCCAGATGGTGTTACACTGAGGTGTCATGCCCACAATCAGACACACAGTCACCAACAGATGTTGCTGTGGCAACTGGAAATCATTTGGCTAGCATTAAAAATAAAGACATGACATGGTGCATAAAATGCCTGGTTTCTGCTGGGAGTCTAAATTTGGCGTATTTGGTTAAATTGATCAGATGCCATGAGCCAGGGCATCACTTGAAAGCACAAGTCATTTTTCTCCTTGGAAGAGTGGATAACTGAGTCTATTAATCTGACAATACATTTAAACTGAGTTATTGTGACAAGGGACTTCCATTATCCATTTCATCTAGTTGCAAACTGTCAGAATAAATCTCAGGGGGTTAGGGAAAAAAGCTGCCTTCCTTTGTTTGCTGTTTTTATATGCCACAACAGTTTAGACTTGGTTCACTTTGACTCATGATACTGTATAACTATACAGGAGGAAGCTCACAAAGAACCTAGTACAGAAAATGGCAACTTTATGGTCATCAGAGTTTGTTAGGGGATTTTTTCTTTAAAGGAGTCAGGACTGTAAAATTTGACCACACGGCAGTATCTTCACATTGATTTCAGTGATCCTTTTTCCTTACACATTTTTGGTTTATAACTATAACCAGTTCACCCTTTGGAATAATTAACAAGCACCTTTGGAAACTAAAAACAGCTTTCCTAAAGCTCTGTTTTTGCCTTGCTGGTAAAGCATGTTGACTGAAATAGTTGAACTCTTACAACAAGAAATGAATCAAGCTAAGACAAAAGAATAAGCAATGGTTTCAAGCTAAAATGTCAAACTGGAATTCAGAAGGCTGGGATTCAATTTTATGGCTCTACTACTGACTTCTTAAATGTAGGGTGACCTCCTTCCCTGTCAGTTATGCAATAATGATACTTTCTTATTATCCATTATCTTTTATTGTAACTAAGCTTGTTCTAGCAGAAGAACAGTATTTACTGATGTAACTGTTAACTGGCCAAGAAGTCCAGTGGCCTGAAAGGTCTGCAGCAGACTGCATGGATGCAGGTCTGCTCAGCATGGAGGAGGATGAGATAGCTTGGCCTGCCACACAGAGACGCAAAACTCACAATAACTTCACAATAAATTCAAGCCACAGTGTGCTCATGTGTGTGCATATATATGTATGAATGAAAGCAGGTAGGTGACAGCATGCAAAGAGCTGCCTGGGGAACTTGCTTTTCATGAGTCCCCACAGGCTCCCGCCCTGGCCAGTCCCCAACTGAATGGGGTCTTTGAAGGTTTCCTCCTGCAGTAATGACACTTTTACCCCTGTCTAGCACTTTGTTGCCAATTATTCCCCTTCAGATTCATTTCAAAGCCACTGTGAGCTGCAGGAAGCCCAGAGAATGGCAGATACACAGAATACCCCCCTATACACACTTTAATTACATCCTTTACAGATAAACATTAGTTTTGAGAAGTGATTTTTAGAGCTTTTTAAGAACTGCTGAAAGCTGGCTGTGCTCCCATGCAAAACACATGTAAAAGCTCAAAACCCCAAGTGCATTGAAGGAAAAAGCAAATTTAAAATAAGCAAACCCATGTTTCTGAAGGGCAGATAAAACTCATGTTTACAAGGCAGCATTCTTACTTTCAGTCACAGCTATGGGTTTTGAGCCCAGGTTCACACTACTGTAATGCTGGAGACACTCAAACGGGCCAGGACTGTTAGAGGTGTGGGGGCTGGCAGCTGCCTCCCACTGACTTTCAGGAGCTGCAGCTCTCTCAGCATGTTACGCCAGCCTGGATATACAAACACACATACGGCTTGTAGATTGTTAGATAAAAAGGGGCTACACTCTTAACAGGATTTCATTGAAACAAATAGTCAGGCCAGTCCTAGTGCGTAGAATGTATCGCATCTTGAAGCCAAGGGTAAGGACAAAGTTAAAAAAAACCCAAACTGTTCATCTCGAAGTCCCTTACACATCAGGTTAATTTCTTAAAAAGACTCTGCTAAGTAACAAACGTTGTGACTTCAACTAATTTTAATTCTACCCTCTCAGCACTGTTCCTGTGAAACAATGAAAACTCTAATTCATGATCTTCCCCAAAGTCATCATTTGGTCTCAGGAGGTGGTTGAAAGCTCAGTACAAAATGTCAGTGTCACAACTTCACAGCTCGACGCTTGCTTTTGATCAGATCTGGGAAGTGAGAATAGATGCAATATGCTCATTCCTTTACTGTCACTGCAGAGTATTCATTAGTTTTAATTATTTTTTAGGTTCTAGGGGGAACCATTAAAAAAATTAATCACAAATGGAAGGAACAGCAGCCGTATGTGGCCATAAAAAGACAATAAGGTATTTTAGGATACACACTTGTTATGATTTATACTCAAAACAGGGCTAGAGGTAGCATATGGTGATTGCCATAAAGTAACATTTATTATAAAAACATGGAGATTTATCTCCAAGCTTGGTTGTATGCAAGAAGTTGCATTTACTTTAACTTCTATTCAGATTGTTGTAATACCACAGCTGTTTGTGGGGGTTTTGTGGTTTGCTTTGTTTTATTTATTTATTTATTTGCTTGCTTGGTTTGGTTTTGTTTTGTGTGTGGTTTTGTTTGCTTGTTTTTTAAGCTAAGCCAGGTTACTACAATCCTCAGCCCATTGTCCCTATAAACATATCCTTTAAGTAGACTTTTCCTTTCACTGATTTCAGCTGAACTATTCATATGCTTGGATGCAGGAAAGGTTTAGACGTTAGGACAACTCCTGCTCTGAGGCAAAGATTGCTTCACCAGCTCTGGGCTTCTCTTTCACAGACAGAGAAGGTATCGCTGCTGACTTCAGCAGTGGGCTCCATGGGCCCAAAAGGACCCCCTAGTTAATGCAAGGTTTGCTTTGCTTTAAATTCAGTGTCTAAAACCTAGTAAATGTCTTGGGTGACCACTACTAAAACAGGGTATTATAACTTACTGTAAATAAGAAAAAATAGTATGTAAAATTATGACCTTAGCTGCTTCTCACTGACAGAATCTATACAGCAGGGAGGAACACCAGAAAAAGTAGAAATTTACAGTAGGGACATGTCTCCAAGAAGATGGCACAGATCTTATGAAGTATTCCTATTAAAATCTGGAAATCGTAAAATATTAACATAAGATTTGCAGTTTCTGTGCAATATACCTTGAGGAACAGGACAGGATACACCCCATTGGGGGAGAAGACAACAGACGGCTCGCTGTATCTGGGGCAAGAACAAGGATGGGCCTGGGTTGGAGCAAAACACAAGGTCTCCAGAGACCACACAAACCCTGGGACAGCATGGCCTGACCCAGCCTTGCTTGAGGGAAGGTGCTGCCAAAGCACCTGGTACAAGCCTCACTGACAAGTTTCCCCAAATAGCAAAAGGCTGTTAGTGAATGCTGAGATACAGCAGTTCCCCTGGTTGAATCCTGTGGACTGAACAGGTCCCTGGTGCAACACACTCTCCTGATGGATTTAAATACTGGAAGACATCAGCGGAGTTCAGGGTGCAGAACAAAATTCTGCTTTTACAGGCTATGAACAGGCTACTCCTAATTCAGCAATAACGGACAAAAGTGAAACTGCTTCAGTAAATAACTACCAGAAATAAAAGAGTATTGAACAGCCAAGATACTGAAATGTTGCAAGGCCTCTCCTCATTTATTTCCCCGGATCCAATCTAGTGCAACCTACAGCGATATCCTTAAATGTCAGTGCAGACACAAGACAACCTGCTGCTGAGGAAGGGGCTCGCTTTAGGAAGGCAAAGCCAAGACACACTGAGAGCAGTGACGGAGCTCCTCATCCCTCCTCTCCTAGCAGGGCCAGGAATAAAGGTCACTCAACACACAGGAAGAAGTGAACAGCCTCTCTTCTGCTTTGCACATAGCATGAAACCCCAGCCTGCTGGCCCCATTCCTGCTTGCCAAATGAAGGTAGAATTTAGCTGGAGAGCTGCTTGCAGTGTTTGAGCCATGCCTGTGGGGCCCAGCTGTGCTGGCAGGGTGAGATGCAGCACAGCAAGGCAGCCTCCTTGCACCTCCGGCCCTTGGCCCAGTAGGGCCAGCAGAACTGAGGGGCCTTAACATCTGCACAGCTGTAATTCATGCTCATGCTACCTACACTGACAAAGCAGCACAGGAGTCTTCTCTACTAGTGCAGATCAAGATTTCTTGGCTCAGGATTAGACCATCATATCTTCTTACTCTGGGAAAAAAAACAACCAAACAAAAGGTCCAATGCTAATGGTACCACCTACAACCCCGCTGCTTGCTACTCCTGACTTTATAGTCTACTCTTTTCCCTCTCCAATCTGATTGTGTTTGAAGTCTGGGAGACAAAAAGGTCAAAGCTGTAAAATAACCGCTGTGTCTTTCTCCTCTCCTTCCCTCCAGCTCAAGAAAAATGCCAGAAGTAGGTTTCAAACTTTTTAAAAGGAAAGGTAATCGTTTTACCTCATCATTTCCACAGAAGCAAGGAACATGTTACCATCCCCATAGAAATCCTTCTCCTTGTCTTAGAATGAATTTCTTCATACTTCGTTCTGCTGACAGAAGACTGCAAACAGAGAGCTAATAGAAGAGAGACAGAAACCTATCCCATTTAGCGTCTCCAAAAAAAAAAAAAAAAAAAAGCCACACACCTGGACTAACCAATGTATTCCTTCCTTGAAAATGGCTGAAATGAGCATTATGAAATGCTGAAGATTACCAATACTTATTTTGGACTATGCCATGCTGCTTCTGCAAGGTGCTGTGAAGCTCCTGGTCGGTGCCAACACAGATACAACACTGAAAGATGCAGGCCAGATCCCGGGCTGATATAAATCCCTGTCTCCGGTGGAATTCCAGTGACTGTAATAGAGAGTGAGGAGTGACACAACTGTGGTATTTATTTCAATTAAGTAGTATAAAACATCAGATCTAAACAGAGCTGTAAGGCAAGGGATTTGATTATTTAGAGTTATTTTGCATTAGAATTACACTGTCTCTATAGTTTTATATTGTACTCGGACATTATATATATGAAATATTCATATATATATATGAAATTAGTCACAACAGGGAGAAAGAATCAATCAGTCCTGGCTAAGGAACTGAGATAATGACTCATTTGACAAGACTGCTCTGGAAAATTAATAATGACGGTGATAATTACTAACCTGGGATAGCTGCAGTGGTCATTACTCTCCTTTTACTCTACTGAACGTTAAATATTATGAAGACGTTTGTTAAAAACACAGTCTTGTCTGCAGGCTTTCAATTACAAACAAACGCTCCTCAATAGGTCTGAAATCTGTCCTCCTTTACACTCACTGGGACACAAACTCAAACCAACTGTAGTATTTGATATACAGCATAGATAGCAGCAAACAATGTATTATTTGCCAGAGTTAACATTCTGCAAGCCTGATCCATGGCAGTTCTGCTACCTTTGCTCACCTGAAGTCAAGGACCTGGCCCACCACCGCCTTCAGGGGAGAAAAGACATCTCGGAAAATCTCATTGTTTCATTAAATGTTTATCACCTGTGTCAGCGATGAGTCTTCCTGCTGACAGCAACTAGAAGTTGTGCCTTTTACAGCCCATCAACCCACCTCCTCAATCAGCAAGACAGGTCCAAGTTGAAGGGAGGTTTCTCCCCAGGACAGGCAGTGATGCTGGGGGCAGGAGGTCCCCAGCCAGGGAATAGGGAAACAGCCCAAGCTGAACAGCTCATCCAAACCATGTTTTGGATAGAAAGTGTTCTCTAATATAACCACAGTAAGATAGCAGATCCTAAAAAGCTGTAACTAGCAATAAGGACATCCAGCAGCTGTGCTCTCAAACATCTGTTCCACACCCCACACAGTGCATTGCCTGACTTATTTAGATTTTAAGTGGCTTGGCAGAGGGCTTACCTTCTGTTGAGCAGCAAGCGATGAAACCAAATGCCCTGTAACAAGCAGGAGAAGGAAAAAAGTTCTTCCTTGTTAATGCTGAAGGGAAACAAATTTCTGATTTCTGAACAAGGCAGATGTTTCACAAAGCAGCAGATATTCTAGCGTGAGGCATCCCTGTCCACGGCAGAGGGACTGGAACTAGATGATCTTAAGGTCCTTTCGAACCCAACCATTCTATGAATCTATGATTCTCCTGGATTGAGGAATTTTGAACTCCTAGTCAACTTTCCTAATTACTCCCATTTGTCTGCCAAATTCTTTTTTGCACCTGATTTAGCCCAAAATTGCTTTCAGCCTTATGAAATAGGCTCTTTTAATGCACCCTATATACACATTATGATTTTTTACTTCAATACCTTAGTGGCCAAGTTGCGTTGTATGCTAACTCCACCTTTCTTTGTCAAGTTTGTGAAACATGCAATTTTTTCAGAAGGATTCATGAATTTAAGAACCTCATAGGTAGATTTTAGAAAGAGCACCTTTTATTACTAGAAATAAGCCATCTATTCAAAATTCACTGTGATAAGATAGTTTCTCCCCTCCACAGCCAGCCCTACTGCTCTCCAGGGAGCAGTAATGTTATTATGGGGCCCCAACTGCACCCCCAGTTCCCCCAGGCTCATGCAAGAGGCAGCACCTAAAGCTAATTCAGCATCTCTGCCTTACCCTAGCCTCCTCTCAAAGGACTCACAGCGCTCAGGCAACGCGGTACCCAGACACGCCTGAGGACTTTATCCCACAGGGATGTTCCTCTGTGTGATCCACCTAATCATCTCTGCTGCTACAGGATTTCTACTGCAATTTCTGCATTAGGATTCACGACCTAATGGAGCTTCCCCTGTAGAAATCTGCACTAAGACAGTGCAGATCACAGCACTGTCCCTCATAATACTTAAACCCCAGTGAGCTGCTACTGGAAAAAATCAAGGCTTTTTTATTTATGACTGTAGCATCATTAATGCCACTTATCTTTAAGCTTTCAACTCCTTATTGTTGTGTTAAGATTGTTTTCAAACAAGGGAAGAGCAATGATGTTCACTGTGTGCCATTTTATGAAATGTCAAGAACAGGGTACATGAGCTCTGCTGGGGTAAAGGAAGATGATGACAATTTTTAACTGCAGTCTCTGCTTTCAGGCCTCTTGTTTAGCTCCTTGACAAACCCACTGTCACCCAGGCTTGTTGCTGCACTGTGCATACATCCAATTATTCTGATACAGCATGGCATGACAAAAACAATCCAACCATACAATCCAAACAATACACTTTCAGTTTAAAAATCCATTTTTTGTCTTAAACCTCTTTTCTCCCATTGCCAGGACAGATCCTGGCTCCTTAATGATACTGAAATCTATCTTTCAAAGGAAGTGGGATCTGGATAACTGCTCTCAGGGGTCGACCACATGCATCAAATGGTTTATTTTACTAATCTGTGCAGGACTGAAGAAATACCCAAAAAGGCTACATCTGCAAAGGTCCCCTGCTGAGTTAGCTCTGACCACTGCCTCAGCATTTAAAAAATGACCATAAATAGAGCTCACCTTGTGCATTTCTCAAAAGGAGATTTTGCAGTATTTAAGAGAGGCAGTCAACAAATTAATGAGACACATAAAGTTAACAGGAACCCAAGGAGACCTTGCAACCATTAAACCACCAAGACAATGTGACCAGAGACCTGGCTAGATGTCCCAGAACCAGCAGGTCTGGCCTACTGACTTCTCTGTCTCTGATCCCATAGGTAACCACCATCACACATGGGTGTCAGCAGCCCTCCATAAACCATTTACAGAAATCACTATGACAGCAGCACTTGAATTTCCTGAAGGTTACAAGACCTAATGGAGCTTTCCTAAAGAATTCAGGACACAGTCATGCTGAATGTTGAGCTCTTTCGAGTGTCTCACTGTAAGCATCAGTATGGAGCTGCCTCTTACCAACCATTTCTTACCATTAGTTTCCCAGCAGGAAGAGACATCATATTTGGAAGTCTGACTTCAGTTACAAGAGCTAAATGTCAAAAATAACTGGCTTAAGTAGGTGGGAAATCTATCCATTTGAGACCAGGGATGCCAAAGCAAGGATGAAGAGAGCTGTTCTGTAGCACAAAAGCCTTTCACAGCTTATCTGAACCACAGCAATATACTAAATCTCAAGTCTCTGCTTGCAGCTGTGTTCAGCTGAGACTGAAAAAGTCATTTACATAGTCACCTCCACCTAGAAAGATGTTACCAGCAAACATATTTCAAGAGCAGGCCCAAATTTAGTACACTTATGATCCTGACTGTAACACTCTACATGATCCATACCTGCTCTGTGCATTTCCTTCTTCAGCATAAACAAAGGTACCAAATTTCTGTTCAAAAGTGCATGCAAGCTCAGAGAGTTAATTACTGTAATTACCAATTGAACAGACTCAGAATGCTAATCTATCATAAAGTGGTCTGTTAATTGGTGTTAAACTGTGATTAGCCTGCCATTTCCCATGTTATCAAGCTGACCTGGAGCACAGCACCATTGAAAAAAACAATCCATTTCCCATTTTTGGCAAACAGCAACTGCAGATTTGAAGAAGAAAAAAAAATCTATATAACTGGAATTGAAATTATTATAACAAAGGAAAACATCATTCTGCTGCTTTAAAATACAGAGGTTTAATACACGTAGAATTGTATTTGCATGCACCTTTCCAAGTACTGCTCTCTGCCTTGCTCCCTCCAGCGGTGCCCATGTTGGTCTGTTCGCTGATCCCAGCCTTCCCAGTGCTGCTGCAGTGCTTGGACTCTGCCAGCTCAGGTGCTCATAGCTGTCACGGCACTGACTCAGTCCCTGAGCTTCAAGGTAGAACAGCTGCTTTCTTCCCAGTACCTGAAGCCACAAGCCTGCAGCCTTCTCCATTACAGGAGTCTCCATTTCCCAGCCCACCAAGCACAGCCTCCATCCGCTCCTCCTTCGGAATCGCTGGGGACTTAAGACCTGGTACCTGCACTTATGGAGAGTTTAAAATGACCTTTAGAAAGTCCAAAAATAATTAATTGCCCGATAATTTCACCAGAGAGCAATCTCTGAAATACTGACCTGCACATTACCTCCCTCTCCCTCTGAGAGCCCACTGCACCCATCTCAGCATCCCTTGCCAGAGGATACAGGGCAGAATTTTCTGATCTGGCAGATGTGCAAGAGTTTGAATAGGGGACTAGTGATTTTTCTAATCAGAACATCTTGGTGTTCATGTACCTTGAAAATCAGGTCTGGAATAAGGAAAAAAAGGCTCAAAAATTCAGAAAACCTGTGGAAATAGGGACTTGAAATTTCCTGAGATTCTTTCAGGCATATTTTAGCTAGAACTTGGAAAAAAAGTTTGTCACTTAGAATTATCTCCAGTTCGTACTTTTCTTTGTACTCCTTGCCAGTGCACAGCTGCTATTCTAGCTCATCTATGTAATTTTTCATTTTCCTTCCAGAATCCTTCCATCACCTGCCTTTGCATGTTGAAACACTAACCAAATCACTGGAGAAGTACAAAAAGGAAAGAAATAAAACTTTCAGTGTCATCAATAATAAACAGGAAGTTTCTAGAAATCCACCTAATTCAATGTCTTTCACTGCTGATGGCTATTATTCCTCCATTCAGGCTTCTCTGAGACATCTGACTATTTATAATTTTCTTTCCTTACACTAGAATACCTGAGTATACCTGCGTAAGACTCATTTCTCCTCTTCCTCAAAAAAATGTGCAAATCTTCTTCTGTTTGATACCCTTTACTGTCACACAAATGCTCATCCACAGGATATTCCCATTTATTTTAGTCTGTAATACCCTGTTACATTGATAAACTGATCCATGTGGCAACCAGACCTATTCCTTTTTCTTGGTAGCAGATAAGCTAAGAGGCCAACATCACTTCTGTGCAGAAAACATAACTCCAAAATTGCCCATCCAGCAATATGACTTCTTTGTCAGCATCTTCCACTTGAACTGGAAGTCAAATTAATACTTGCAGGTGACAGGTACCTCTTCAAAGAGCAATAACGCAGATCATCAGTACTGTCTGTCAACTTGTCTCTGAATAATTTTCTTGGCAATAGCTGCTGCAGAAAAGCCATACATACCTATATGAGTTTTACACATTATACTCAACATTATGCAGTGGTACCAGTGACCATTTATTTTTTGGCAGGAGATTAGAAATCTGTCAGTCCCCATCTTTTTCTCAGCCTGCCCTATTACAAGCAGAATTTATTGTTGCTGGGATACTGTCACCAGGACATTTGCTGGAAGTTTTGCTTTGCTTATCTTTTACTCTTCAAAGTGCTACATATTCCCTGTCTTTTATCGAACTCCCTCATTACTATTCCATCCACTGCTTACGCCTTTACAGTTCCTCCAGTTGCCTTCATGCGATCTTGCTGCTTTATTTTCTGCCAGTGAATTCAAATTCTGTTTGAGTGTATGTTCCTCTTACCGCAATAAAGGAAAATAACACCACACAGATGGAAAGCTACCTCATGCACTTCTTGGGAAGCAAGCTTTCCGTTACAGGAATCACTTGGTAAGTCTTGAAGAAAACTGATGAGCATGACGTCAAGGACAGCCGCCAAAATCATTATAGCTTCCTCTACACTTCAGTAAATAATGTTTCCTCCTATTTTACCTTACTGATAAGTACTGACACAGTCCAAAACAGTGTAGAGACAGAGCAAAGACCAACATCAACTTTATGCTATTTCAGAAGATTAAGGTCTTCTTCAATGTTCAAGGGAGTGGCTTCCCTAAGCACCATTCTAGAGAATAAATAAACAAGTGAAGGAAAATGCCATTGTGTTGATCTATATTTTGTCCTAAATTACGAATGAAATTAAAATGTAAAGATTGCCTTAATACTGTTAAGAAACTATTTTAGTGCAGGAAAAATAATTAAAACCTGTCCTTAATGTCTTGGGATACAATGGACTCTTTACTAATGACTTTTCACAAGCACTAACAATGATATTTACAGAAAAAAGAAAACTGGAGAATGCCATGAAACATCATTTTAGCATTGTTTCTGTTTTCTAAATCAATCAAAGATGTATAGCCTTTCTTTAACAGAAGGCATGCAAAAAGCACAGGGACCTCTCGTTTCTTGGATGATCAGTCAAGACTTACTGTTCAGCCGATGCGCATAAGACGCGGGCTTCTTCTGCACTAAATAAATGTCCTTCCTTACAGGCATTTGCTTTTGGTACTCAGCCGAAGCGGCCTGTTGGGAGCTCAGAGACAGAAACTCAGATGACTGGCTTGCTGTTTCTGTTTCCTTTGGCAAAAAGTTGGGTGCTAATTCAAAACAAAGCATTGGCTTTTTGACGGGGTGTGTGGGCTGGCAACCTTATGCTTGCAGAGTCATGCAAGGCTACGGGCAATGCTTTTCTCTTATGGCTTTTTCTCCTAGAACAGACTGCCCAAAGAAGTGGTAAATTCTCCATCCCTAACAGCGTTCAACACCAGGTTGGACAGAGCCTTGGCTGACACGGTCTAGTGTGAGGCACGCCGCTCATGGCAGGAGGGCTGGAATTAGATAATCTTAAGGTCCTTTCCAACCCCAGCTATTCTATGATTCTATGAATTAATGATTGTGCCTCAGCTTCTGGTTAGGGTGATTGCAAAACTCCTAAAGCCCCACTGTTTAATGACTCCAAGCACCAACATTTCTTTCCCCCACATCAAGAAACCACATCTAGTAGCACCACCTGTTGCATTGGAAATGCCCATAAAGAAGCCACATCTACCAGAACAGCCCCATCAGCCAACTTTGGTGTCTATCATATTGTTTATTATTTCTGACTGATCCATTTGCTTTGCCATAATTACAGTGGTGCCGTGACTTTTCTTTCACACACTGAAATGATGACTGAAATGATGTATTTTGTATGTGCCCCAGAAATCCATGAATCTCTGGATTTTAAACTTTTCCTCTGTAATTTGGCTATTCCTGTTGTGATGCTGGGTTTAATACTGCAAACTAGGACCAGACTGATCTGATTACGTTCTTCATGCCTAGGACTAGCTCATTAGTGACCTTATCAGGATTTGTCCATGTGGACAGAGAGCAAACTAAGGCCTGAATTTGCAGAGTGGTATTTCTGAGCAGTAATTCCCTTCATGGATGCTCTTAGTGCACCACATTGAAAGCAAGGTCATTCACTTTACAAGCAGACCAAATGCCCTGTATCAATCCCTTACAGAAACCGCTCTCCCTGCACTTTGTGCAAAGACAACAGAAAAAAGGCAATCTAGATCTTGGAGGAGTGGGTCCATTTGCTCTCCACAGGGACTAGCTCCCCAGTTAAAGCATTTAGTTAGGATTTCCATTGCCTCCCACTCTTCCCATGGCACAGCAAGCGGCAGTGATGGTGACAGGACCTCCTGCTCCAGCTAATGTGCATGGACCTCCCAGGCTGAGACCTGCACCCGGGGATGGAGAGAAAAGGGCAGCCACAAGCAGGTGATGACCAGGAGGGCCCTGGGAATCACCGGCTCTGCTAATTGCCTAAATTAGCTCATTTTCGTACAATGCAAGTAATCAAGGGACCCAAGTAAATTGCTGGGGCAGATTATGTATAACCCTTTGCTGCAGGCAGGCTGTTAAACTACAGGCTAGCTTTTAAGAGCTGTCTGCTCTCCACAACTGTTTTTTTCATGTAGCAATTTCCTAATTAACTATTTCTCCCCTTTGAAGACTTGCACTTTTTTTTTTTTTTTTAGCTTCTCCAACAGCAGCAAAATTATTTATCCTATTTCCTCACACAGAGGTTAATTTTATGTTCTTATGAACAATGGTAAGAAGAGAACAATACATGAAAACACACAAAGATACCCCCTGCCTGGATCAGAGAGAAATTTCTTATCTTTGACACCTGCTGGCAACTAATCCTTTGCATGTCTGGATTTACAATTAGTAGCCCCCCTGTAATGGGATTCAAGCATGCAATTCCAGCTGCTGTTCAGCGCTGCCCTCTGCCTCCCCAGGCCTCTGGAAGGGACTGAATACTGCTTTTGATTTTATAGCATCCAAGGAGGAACTTCTTTATCTCCAACATCTGCTAAAGGGGCACTTTGGCACAGATCACGTTGGAAACCCTGTTTTTACACACCTTTGGTTTGACACAAATATGCTCCTTGTCTGGGGATGGCTGAGGGGAAAACACATTTTCTTACCAAAAAACTTTTGGATCAGGGGTCTCTATTAGTCCTCCTTTGCCTCTCCATCAGCTCTGCATCAGGCACATGCCCTGTCGGACTGTATTTGCAAGAAAAGCCTCTCCTCCCCCACCCGGGGTGGTGACTGCTTAAGTTATCCTACCTTAATTGCCAATTTTTCTGCTCAACAGACAAAACCAGCTTCACCTTATTCATGCCCTGCTAGACCCCACTGATGAAGGATCTTTCTTGCTTGCTTGTGACTACCCATACCCGGTGACCTGCTGTGCTGCTCCTCCTCCACAGACCCAGTGCACAAAGCAATTGACAGCCAGAATAATTACATCCGTTAGCTACTGACTGGGTTTTTTTTAAGTTTGTCCTGGAATCTGGAAGGCCAAGGAACCTTCTGTAACAGCAAATTAACTTGCATTTAAACTTCTACCCTATCAAGTACTCAGTACGGTTTTTCAGTCCAGCGTTTTGTTGGACTATAACAATACCTTAATTTTGCCCATCTGAAAATATTTCTATGCTACATCAACTGAGCCAGCTTTGCACAGTACAGAAAACTGAATAGAAATATTGTAAAGAATACAGTTCTTTGAAGTAGCAGTGGCATTTGAAAGCCATCTACTGCTTTAAAGAACAGCATTTTATTAAGTATTTCAAAGGAACTTTGGAGCTATTATTTCTTATTTTGCCATTAAAACCTGTAAGTCTGAAAATTAATCATTATAGAACCTTTGATGCAAAAAACTATGACTAAATTCTGAAGTCTATTTTCACACTAAGTTATATTAAAACATTCCTTCATCTCCCTTATTAATTGAATGCACATTTCAAAGTATCTTAAATATTAGGAATAAGAGTCTACTAAATAATCCAAACCCCTATGGCTTCTTGAATTTTCTTCCATTAACACACTATGCTATTTCTCATTGCATTCTAGTGACCTTTAAATAAACTTTCTGAGTTACTAATTAGCACAATAAACAATAGATTCCCATTTCATGGGCAATTTCATGGTCAAGCACCCCACCAGAGACAGGCTGCACGCTCTGCAATATTCATACCTGCAGCAAGCATTGGAGCATCTCTATAGAAAGCTATTTCCTTTAAGCAGTATCTCTAGGAACATGTGTCAGCACATTTTTTGCTTAATTCCTGATAGCTGAGCCTAATTCTTTCATCAGCATGCATAAGAGGAGTGGTCTCATACAGAAGGGGAAAGGCATGTTTTAAGATTCACAATAACAGCAGCAAACTGCCCTAATGACAGCACAGCCTGACAGCAGGGACATTTGGAGCGCCACAGAGGAACAATATATATTGCATCATTGTCACAGCAAATTTCTTATTGTTCTGTTCTCAGGGCAAGTTTCTCAATTATGCTTAATTTGTTTTTATTACAAAATTTAATTTGAAGCAGTTGCTTTGCAGATGGGTTAAAGCATTTTTTTAATGTTTCCAGCAAGACAAAAACCATCACTGCTATTGCATATAAAAGTAGATCCTGTTATGGCACAGCATGGGAGATGCTCATAGCGGAAACATTGCAGGCACATGGGAAGGAGCAATTTGCATGTCTGCCTCTGCTGCAGCTGAAGAGTATTTGTGCCTGGCTATAATCAGGTACCTGCCTGCCTTGCTCCCAAAAAACCTTGAGGGGCTTCAGCTGGTGCAGTTCTCCCTGCAGCCTCTCACTGGAGTGCTGGCTGTGCCACTGCAGCTTGCCTTCCACCGTAAGAAGAGCACAGCCAGCATCTATGGCACCAGATAGGGAGCAAAGACCTCCTGAAGTTTCATAGTGTTGCTGTTGAAAGTAAAAAACAACAACAAAACCCAAAACCCCCCAAGCAAACAAACATTGTGGTTCCAAAATACATAAGGATGGCTGGATGGGAGAAGCAGGGTATGAAACAGCAAGCAGAAAGACAAGGGCAGGGTGGTTAAGGGGAATAAGCACTTGCTGTCAGCTGGGGAAATTGTTTCTAGTCTCACAGTCTCACTGACCTCAGGGGAGGGCTTAATTTAAGGGAAACAGAAACTACTCTAGTCTCACCCCATCCTTCCTCGCTGTCTGTTCTCCCTGTTCTGGGGAGATCTCTGGGGCATGAATTATCTCCTACTGTGCATTTCTACTGCATGGTGAAGTAGACTATACTCCAAGGTTGTATCACTGATTACAGAGTCACTAAGTCACAAGGCTTAGCGGGGGCTGGTGGGGACCTCTCCAGACCATCCTACCCATGCTCAAGCAGGGGCAGCTGCAGCAGGTTGTCTAGGGACATCTTACAGCTCACACCACTGGCCACTGGTCTAGCCTGTAATTCCTCCCTAAGTGCAGCCTGTAACCAGTTGCTGGTATTTCAGATTAAACCAACATCTGCTTCTTCCAATGGATCCAATAACCCTCTGCTTTTCATCTCTAGCAAAGACAGCATAAAGGAAGCAGACATAAGGAAATTTAAGCTCTGTACATTGAAGAAGCTGGGAAGAGAAGGTCTGGGAAGGGAAAGTATCCCATGTGGGCACAAGGGATAAACACAAGTCCTGAATGCGCTGAAGGTGATCCACACTGGTAACACACAGTGCTTGCTGCTGCCTCACACGTAGTGGAAGACTCATGCGGGTGGCCACATGAGTGGGGTTCCTGAGCATCCACAGGCAAATGCACCCAGTGCTGTGTGGCCCTCCACTGAGTCTCCCAGGACACTTGTGAATGGCAGAGGATGGGGAAATAAACCCTGTGTGTCCACAGCAGCAACACAAAAAAAAGAGAAGAGGAAGAACATAAAGGAAGGGTCTATCTGGTAAAAAAATAAGTAAAAGCTGTGGGTACAGCGGGGCAGGTTCCCCACCCCCATCTTTACCAGCCAGTTGCCATAGAAACCCATTACTGCACAGCTCTGAGGCCCCAGATGCTGCAAACCTCCACCAATGCCAAGGAAACCCATCCCTCCACACAGGGCTCTGCAGAGGTCTGCCCTTCCCCACTCTGAAAATGCCCTGGGGTAACCTGACCATGGATAGCTGCAGAGCCCTCAGCTCATACAGCAGAGTTTCCTAGATGGTTTGTGTTATTTAAGGGAGTTAGAGGCAATCTTTTGGTTTATATCTGTATGTCCATATATGAAAATTACATTATGTGCATCATATTCTGGGAATATACTTATACCACAGTGCACTATGTAAAGTAAATATTGCATTGATGGAAAAAGAAATAACAAAATATTAATGGAAAAATCAATGAATGCTTTAAAATCTCATCCTTCAGCCTTACTTAACTTTGTTTAGGCAGGCAGTAAAGTTCCCATGAGCTCTAAAAGTAGGCATGATGCAGTGCTGAGCTGACCACACTTGCTGCCAGAAGCAACACGATCTGGAGGGAGAAGAAGGTAACCTTCTCACAGAGACATCAGCACTTTCCTGGTGCCTGCAAATAGCACTGAAGAGAGAAGCTGGGGTTTTTGTAACCCAGGTCTGTATTAAAAAAAATTAGCATTCACCTGAGCACCTCCAAAGCAGCCCATTGCGCTACTACCAGCCTTAATGCTGCTCAAGCTGTAGGCAAAGGAACCCACCAACACTTGCCTATTTGTGCAAATAAATAAACATTAGCTTGTTTCATCTTTTTCAGCTAGAGATATGCAGTGTCATCTCCATTTGCTAGATGAGGAAAATGGTGGGGGAGCACACTGGGCTCTGCTGCAGGCCTAGTCTGCCGTACTCATTCAAAATGCAGAAGTTGCTGATGTTAAATGCTTTTATATAGGCCAGGTCTCTTTCAAAAGTGGTCCAGAATTAGGTTAGTAAGTCGATATTTACACGCAAGATGATGTACCCTGTTTTCACAAAGTGCTGAATACCCATCCCAGAAGTTTCCATGTGGGGCTTGGAACTTTATTTTTAGCACCTTGTTTTATAGAAAGACCATCTGTAACAGCTAGCTCTAGCTGCCATGTAATTAATTCCAAGTTATATAAACCATCCATGAATAAGCATTATTTTCCATATATTAAATTTGCAGAGAAAGGTTTCAGAACTGAATTGGTATTTAGCGTGGTAGGCCTCAGAAATTGTCAATTAATGCTCCTTGACATTTTATAAGTATGTTAATTTATATTAAACCTACTGCTGCTAACTTTGCATAGATAACTCCAAGCCTCAGTCGTAAACTAGGAAGACTTATGCAGTTCAGGAGCATTATGGCTGCTCTTTATCATCTTTTTGACATAATGCACATTATGTATGCAATGCAGTGAAGATAAACACATACATAAAGCAGGCAATTACCTCAGCTCACATAGACTATCATATTTATGACCATTTGCAGGGGCTTAATATAATTCATTTACTTTAGGTGCTAGAGTAAATACATCATTATAAACACATGAGCAAGGCTATGAGAGGCAGGTATCAAGATTTGCTGCCATCCAGCTAAGCCAGCTCGTTTCACAGGTGGTTAGTGGTGGTCAGGGGGAGGCTGACAGGAGGAGCTGGCTTTGGAGTCACTCACTGCCAAGCAATGTCAGGGAATGAAGGCAAAACAGGGCAAGAAGAGGATGAAATTTGGCTCCAGAGATTAGAAATCTTGTTCATTGTAAAGGCAGGTGTTCCCTGTGTCAAATGGCCACCTGGAATGGATGTGGTTTTGCAAGGAGCTGGCGAACTTTCAGCAGGGAAGGGATGGTGGCAGGGCTGAGCATGGCCATAGCTTGTCCTGGTCAGAACACTGCTTCCCTCGGGGTCAAGTATCCACCATGGGCTAAAGAGGATGGAGAGCCAGATTTGACTTGAATTTGAACTCAGGTATTTGAGCAGGACTCTACAAGAAGGCAGGCGAAATGCAGGAAGCGTGTTCCCAAAAACACAGTGTGGTTGCCACTCCAGAGGGCTCTGACCAGCTGCTGCTGAGCTGGGCTGGCTCTTCTGCTGGAGTAAACCTGGTAGTTTAGTGACCTGCACCAGGGGTGTTTCCAGCCCCGCAAACACTGTTGATTAACGATGGAGGATGGCTTCACAGGACACTTTGCCCATTGAAATTGCCACTAATATTGGTACATTAAATATGACTAATCAGGGGCAATTAGGGCCTAATTACTCTCTCTGTCGTCCTCCCTGCAATTACTCACCCTGCTATGAAGAAGCAGAGGGTGGGTAGATGAACGTGCCATTTGAATGTCCTATCATTTCACACCTGATTTCATCTGACACAAAATGGGGAAGGCAATAAAGGATCAAATCAGAAAAACCATTTAACTTCACAGATTATGAGAGGATATATCACTCAAGATTTCCCAGATTCTCACTGAAACTGGTATGAGCCTGTCTGACTTGAATCCCAAAGACACAGAGACTGTACGGGCACATATCAGTGACTTGACAGCATAGGGAGTTTTAGATGAATGTTTGATAAATGTAGTTTTCTACACATATTTCCAGAAATCTGAAACATTTTGCAGTTATATCTTCAGCAATCATTGTCTATTCTATCCCATAGTGAATATGAGGGATTACTTTAGGAGTTAAAACACATGCACATTTTTTTTATGTGATAGTGCCTGATAAGAAATTAATTACAAAAGTACGGTGAGAAAACCAAAAAGAGAAGGGCTGTTGTACAAGAAACACAGCTGACATCTTGATAGTGCATCACTTTGGGAAAGGAAAAGAGGAGATAAATTAAGCACTTCCTTCTGTAAATAAGTATTAAGGTAAACTGATTAAAACAGCTCCCACTAGCACCATTTCATGGCAGCAAAGAATAAAATAGTAAACATCAATATTTCCATCTTCTTAGTGCTTTTGTAACTCAGCCATGAGAATATGCTTTACACCTATGGCTTGGCCGAGGGAAGGCCACAGCTAACTAGGTTAGAACTTCTCCATATGATATATCCCTGAATTGTTCATTTATTGACAAAGAATGACTTGGCTACATAGGTGATACTGTGGTGAAATTATTTTGGAGAATGTATGAAGCTTTTGGGACTTAAGCCTTGATTTGACTAATGCTGCTGGAGGATTTGATAGAATTTAGTATTTAATGGTCATCTGACATCAGGACGCTGCTGTCTTAATCTACCCTGGAATATTAAAATCTCAAAGTAAAGACTAATCCTTGTTCCCCATGGTTTAAACATAAAATATAGAGAAAGTGGAACTTAAAATCATGGGCCTACACATCAATGGCACAGTGAATAGATACCGGGCTCTAAGGTCATTGTCTACAGCTTTTCCTACCAGAGTTTTCAGTCTCTGTTATAATATAGTTTCCTTTCAGTGAAGTCAGAGTGGTGCAAAACCTCTCTCAGGTGTATACCCAGGATTGCACCTGTCTACACACAATAATCCATGACTTGAATATCCGTCAATTTCCATGTCCACACAGCTTCCCATAGCTGGACAATGGTTTCTTGCACTCGTCACTCAGCTGATGGGGCTGGCAGTAGAGAATTGCTGCAGCTCATTATAACAATACTGTCCCTGTATTTCTAAATATTCCACCCTTGTGTGACAAGAACTGTATCAGGAAAAACTAACTGAAAATCCAAAATTTGCCTGTGTTGAGGCAGAGCAGTCTGTCTGTTTCTCTATGAACACATGGAGGCTGGCAGTGATAAGAAATGACTCTTTAGGTAAAAGGTGAGCGGCAAGTGCTCCAGCCAAGAGAGGTAAAATATGCTGAGCTACTGTACAGTACCAGCTTCTGTGATACTCTAAAGCTTGGTAAGTATTATTTTTCAGAAAAAAAAAGTAGGGCAAAAAGGTACAGTGTTGTTTCATGAAACAAACAAATATGGGTCAGTGGAAAATTCATGTCCTTATGCAAAAGCCTGCCTAAGTTCCTGCTAAACACTCCGAAAATCAGCTTTGCAATTTGACAGAGCTTGCAGAGTGTCCCAGGCATTTTAACCAACTGGGGTTCAAACATCTGGGGCCAATCAGGGAAGCATTAAGAGCATATTTTTATACCCCTTTGAAACAGCACTGGCGTCTTTTCTTATTTTAATACAATGAAAACTTACATACTTGCTTAAATCTGGCACAGAAGAGCTGTTTTCTCCTCACTGATTGCCATCTGCCATATCTTCTGATTCAGAAAAAGCTTTTTTAAGAGGTGCAAAGCGAGTATAAAATCTGACACCACAGCAGGCTACTGGAAGCTGCCCTGAGCTCACCAGAACTGACATGCTGAGGAAGGACAAGTGACAGGAGAAGCTGAGGCCAGCCAAAGCATCGCTGTTCTCTGCCCTCACCTCCCTCCTCTGGCACACACAGACCTCAAAGTGGGATGGTGGTGCCGAAAGCAGGAGAAACAAAAAAGAAAAGGAGGAATATTTTTCTTACAGTAGTTGCTGAATTTCCTAATCCCATGTCCTTTGGACCACCTTGAAGGTGCTGTCTGTTGAGCATAAACTAAAGCAAGCACATTTCATCACACAGAGAAGCCCAAGCTCTCACACTGAGGGAGCAAGCAGACCTTTATGAACACTAATGAGTAAATAATTCACTTTCAACTACAAATAGACAGTCTTGTGTAAACTCACAGAATAATCCTGCACTGTACATGAGCCAAAAGCAATAAATGCTCTGCACCACGTCTTGACAATAGAGCTAATGTACATGGCTTGCTTCATCTGACAGCGCAGAGCCTTGTTAGCTCAAGCATCCTTCAGCAGAATTTCCAAGGAGTTGGATTACACTCTATAAAAGCCCTGGCACTGTGTCTGTTAAATGACATGGCAGTTTTTACACTTACTGAGACCGCTGGAGTAACTTCCTTCTTTCCAAGGCCACACTCTGTAACACAATACAGCTGAAGAAATCAGTATCACCAGTGCTCCATGCTTGCCTGTGTGCTGCTTAGGCTCTTTTGAGAGGTTCAACAGCGGTGTGACCCTCTACAATCCATGCAGAATATATTTCAAATGTAACATACTGCTTACCGGGTGCAGCTCTGAATTTGTGACAAGAAAACATCAAGGCAGTTCATGCTGGCCAGCTGAATTCCCTAAGTGAGAGATAACAAACAGAGTGATAATGTCAGTAGGAGCTGAGAAAAGTTGAGCCTAATAAAATTTTCAGCCCTGGGGCAGAATATAACTGAGACTAATGCCTGAGTAAGACTAGCATTTGTTTCTCAAACACGCACACGTTTTAACACATGGCGTAGGATGGATCATACAGATCACCTCAAGGGTAACATGGGTGCTTGTGAAGAAAGAAGCCTCCTCCATTTGTAACTGCAGCAGTGGACAGATACAGTCCAGTATGTCACAACACAAGTCACCTCCCAGTGTCCTTCAGTTTTGCCACATCTCTGTTTTTTAGGGAAAGGAACAGAAGGCTTAGCAAAACACTTTTGGTTTTTTTCCAATGAGAAAATAAGAACCGGTATGTTCACAATAAATGGATATTTGTATAGAAAGCCATTTATTTGGAGATGAAATATTTCCAACTTTTAGAAAAAGAAATTTTTTTCTAGATTCCATGTCTGCATTCTGTGGTTCCCACTCTCTCTCCCTTTTTACTGTCATTTCCCCCACTGAGAAAAACTGCATGAAAAAGTTCTGCTCAGATTTAAAAAAACAGTACATTCAGAAAAACACCCATGGTTTGAAGGGCAATTTTTTTCAGACAATTTTCTGCAGGAAAGACATGAGATGTCTGCAGAAGGTTAAATGCTATTGGTGTAACCAAACTCTGCATCTTTGCCAGTTTATTGCTGGTTTTGTGTTGCTTCACCTTAGCAAGCTCGGGTTCAAATCCAGGCAATTTAAAAACTGGGGAATGTACGGAATGAGCTGTTTGGCTCCTTCCAAAGCAAAGACAGTTCTGGGAGCTAGAAGACCCAGACCTGCCAGGCTGCTTGAGACCCTGGAGATCCGATATGGCTGCAAGTCCAGGTGGTGGTTGGGAGAGGAATGAGCTACAGGTTACAGACCTCTGGGCACCCACCACACTGCTGATGTGCATAGACACTTTCTGCATAGACACGGACCTGGTGGTACTGCTGCTTTGGCTCCTGTCTGTATCTAAACCATACAAACCTCCAGAAACTGAGATCTCCATCCTCTCCTGCCCCGCAGGGCTGTGGCTCATCATTGTCCTTCCCACTGCGGGTGCTGGTGGGAGGAGAAGTGATGTTCAGCACAACGGGGGAGCAATCAGGAGGAACATATCACAACAGACAGCAATCTGGAGACTGTAAAAATGAACAGTTTGTGTTTCACTGATTTTGATGTGGTCATATCATCTATAAATTACATACCCAGCTATTTTTCCAGTTAGCCATTATTCTGTCAGGCTATTGGCTGCCAGTTCCAGCCCTCCTAACCATATGCACAGCTGTCAACCTTGAAAGCAGCTGTCTCCAAAGCAAGCCAGTTCAGGAAAAATAGGGAAACAAATTACATAAAAGCAGATTAACTTCTCTTTAACTTCCTTCAAAATATTTCTTCCCTACAGCCTCTTTAATCCCATTTTTTAAGGGAATTTGGTCTCTTTATTTGTTATACTTATCAGTATGACTTGAATTTAAAGCTTTATACTTTCTGTTTCTGCCCATGGACCTGTTGCAGATATAATCCTCAGTGTTTTCAACGGTGGGGATGGCTCTCTGAGCAGTTATCAGCCTGTTGCACTGACACTTTCCACAAGAAAAAGACAGCCAGGGCACGCTTGGTACATTTAGTTGAGAAACTCCTTGGTGGGCAGTGGCAATGTTCTGACAGCCTTGGGGCTTTTTATTGTCTTCTCTTTTAACCTTGAACCACTTGCATATGTAACTCTCATGTACCATCTCACTGAACAGGCAGCACCTGCCAGCCAGAGGCTGGGTTTAACCAGGATTAACATAATGAAAGATACTGTGTAAGGACATTTCTAACAAATACACTATTTCACAAGGTTTCAAGAACTGCCCTAATTCCTTTCTAAGAAAGCCAACTATTTAGAATAGACTTCTAAAATAATGTCAGAATGCTTCTGCATGCACACTGGTCTTCATTATCTAGCTCAAATGCAATAAACCTAAATGTGATGTATCCTCCCACATCCTCTCCATTCTGCTCTAAAACCTTTATCTCTTTGTCTGAAAGATAAAGAACAGGAAGAACAGCTTATGAGGTGTCTAAACGAGTAAGAAGCATCCTTGTATGGTGGGTGCTGCATACCAGCAGCAGTGGGACCATCAGCGTGAGGCTGGGGCACCGCAGGAGCCTGGTCACAGCTCAGGCACCCCAGGGCAGCATGAAAGGTTGCACCACTTCAAATCAGGTGATAAGAGCTTTGTTTAGAGGATGTCTGATTTTAGTCCTATGTTACTGAGGTCAAAGGCAAAGGTCAGGCAATGAAGGTGGACCAAGCCCTGGTGTGGGACCATGGAATGGTGAAGAGCACACAGTGTCCTACCTAAAATCAGGATGCAGCATCAGAAGGAGGGGGTGCTGGGGAACACATTGCTGAGTTACGAGGAATGTGCTTGAAGAGTGAGGACAATGGCAGAGGAGATGGTGTTAGGGTTGTGATTTAAAAAGGCAAGAGATTATACACAGACGGGTAAAAGGGCTGCTCACAGCTTGCGACCGAGGTTTACTTATTCTGCCCCCTATAATGACCCTCTCTCCTTTACCCAGAGAAAGACCTCATGGCTTGCAGGAGAGCTCTGCTGACCTGGCCCTGCCCTCCCTGGACTGCCCAGGCTGCTGCTCCACTGATGAAATCCCATCAGGAAGAGCTCTGCACAGTGGAGGAGCCTCAAGGAAGGAGCCAGGCGTCTGCCCCGTTTCACTCTGCCAGGCTCAAGACTCCGGGAGAATCACATGCAACATGGGAGGAAAGGAAAACTGATTTTGTTGGGGAGAGCAAGAGATCAGAGAATTAAAAACTGAATGAGCTTCCTGTGCCCTCTGCAATTAAATGGAACTTGAAAGAGTTTCAATTTGGTGATACCGTTAATTTCCCCTCTTCTCCGCCCTCCTGCTGCAGTTCAGAAGAGTCCTTTTCAACTGTTTATTGACTGCATGATGAAAGACTGAACTGAAGAGACCCTAAGAAAAGGCAAGTTTGAGAAGTTTTCAACCCTTTCATCAGTTCTTTAAACAATGTTCAGAAAAACATAAGAAAGACTGTGTCTGAGAGAAATACTGTAATCAAAGCCACATGCGATGGGCTTTGCTTTCCAAATGTGACTCAAATACTTGCAGCCCCATGTCGTGTAAAGATTTAGTTCACAATTTTGTCACAAACAAGGCTGTTACGAAACACATTTATATTTACCCAGTTATTTCCTTTATTTGCTAAGGAACAAAACTGCTTTGATAAACTAGCTATGTAGGAAACACAGCACATTAACAATTAATATATATGCACAGAACATGCATACAACATGAACCCAGGGATTTCAGGGAGCATGGGATCATACAGTGTGCCAGGGGCCTCCAAAATGCAACCTGAGTGCAGGACAGCCCACATCCCCATGGGCTCTCATCTCACCTGAGGTGTCTGTGCCTGTCAATGAACCTGCAGCAGTATTAACACATCCACCTTGTTCTGCCAAAATTTCCATCTTTCTCCAGACCACATCTGAAAATTTCTGCCCCATGTTTCTTTTCCTATATTTCCTTGCAGTCTTGTCCTGCAGCTGGTGTGGGGCAACTTGAACCTTGATAACTCACAGGATGGTCCTATAGATGGTGGGAGCAACAGAGGGATGGATTTCAACATCAACATGCCAACTGGTGGAAAATGCCCTTGCCTGAGTCTACTCAGACAGTGCAAACAAGCTAATGGGAAGAACTGTCAAACCTTATTTTTCTAACTCTTGAAATGGAAGAAATCCTCAGAAATATCACAAGCCCATCAAGTTTCCTGGGCACAGTTTGCCCACAAATCAAAGACTTCAAACAACTCCATTTCATTGGCACAGATGGATCAAAGGCACTTTCAAAGTCTAGCCAGCCACAAGGCATTGACAGGGACCAGTCCCTGATCAAAAGCATGTGGGCAAATGCCTGTGGTTTGCTGATAACCTCTTATCAGAGCTTCATCACATGACGGCTTTGTTGTCACAGCAAGAGATGAAAGCCTGACAAGGGACTGCTCGCTCCTGGACACGATGGAAGGCACAGCCACATGCTCCACAGCTACTCATGGGGGTCAGCGCTTGCAAACAGCTCCCAGCTTCTCAGAGTTACAATTAAAAAGGAAAACCTCCAGAATTCCAGACCACACCATCACACTGATGTGAAGGCACCACATGGGAGTCCCTGGGACTGCATGCTGGCAGCCACACCAACAGTGACCATCTGGCCTGCCTTTGGGACCTGCTGCAGGTGTCTCCTCTAAGTAGTAATTTTTGCTGAATAAAGCTTTTCTGACATACGGGTTACATCTGCTGGAGTCTGTTAGTCCACTGATATAGCACAGTGCTGAAGGCACCTGACACTTGGCTGCTGTCCCCAAACTTGGCACTAAGTCACAAGCAGGAAGCACAAGGGAGGAGCAGGAACTAAAAGGATAATTGAGATCTGTGCGGCAGGACTGAACGGAGCAGGGGGGGTTAACATGGTAATCAGATTAGAAAGCAGTCCTAATTATTTCAGCAATAAAATCAATGGCTCACCTTACCAGGCAGCCAGCTAATACCATCACAGACATCTTCCTTGTTTATTTGCTTGTCTCCTCAGACTAGAAAGAGAACGTGGGGGATCCCGTTCCTGGCCATCTGGCATTAGTGTGAAAAATATGGTAAGAGATATTGCACAGTTGTCTCAGTAACTCCCTTCTAGATGATAATTCACACATTCTTAGGATCTTAGATTTGTTTTTTTTCCCTAGGCTTTTACTCACCCATGACTACAACCCTAGGAGATTTTTCCATTTGCAATCCCAACTTCAAACAGCTTACTTCAGGCACCTTATTAAAGCTGGGGTTTCAAGAGAATAATTTTTACTCAGAACTGACAATTTTACCCACTCGAGTCACTGGTGGTGGGCCTGGCCACTCTTCACACTTTCTCCTGAAAGCTGCCTTGAGCATCTGCCCCTGATGTGACTCAGAGCACTGGTAGCTGATGGCGTAAGTTCCCCACATAGCGCATTGACTGACCATCAGGGACAAGCCAAAACTGAGCTCTGTGATTAGCAATACCACATTTTTGCACCAGTGGCTTCCCTAACACTACAGATTTAACCCGAATGTGGTATAATTACACTGTCATCTGCAGAGAGCAAGCTATGACTTTCCCAAACCCCAAGTAATGTACCGAGGTCAGCCTGAGATCCCTCACATTCCAGGCATGATGCTCTCCTTTAACCTGCAATTGTCTCCCATATACTCATACATTTATCTTACAAAAAAAGAAAAATAAAAATAAGCTCCCGTCCAAGTTTGCTTCTCTTTCTCTCATACAAAGCTGCTCTAAATTGTCCTCAACACTGATTTACAAATAAGGCAGCTGCTGAGAGCTTGAAGAGCACCACACGCACGGGAAGCAGTCTCCTAGCAATAAGGAAAATGTAAAAGCCCTCAAAGTAGCTCCTCCTTTCATTTCTTTTCAGTGACTCATTCTCTACAATGTTTTTGGAGTTTGGGTTTTTTGTTGATTGCTGTTTTCTTTTCTTACAGCAAAACCACTCATACTGTGTGTGTCAGGTGAAACGAGGCAAAGAAAAGGGTGCATGCACTGCATTTATTTAAGAACACAGGAACATCCCAGCTGTCCCACACAAGCTGAATGCATTTCCCATTTTCTTGCTGACACAAGAGAACAAGCTGTAAGAGCTTCAATGATTTGCAGTTACGAGGCACTGTGCACAGCCTGGGCAGACAAACCATCTACTCTGCCTGCTACACGATACCAACACTTAGTGGGTATGTCACAAGACAGAAGGTAAGTAGTTTTGAATGTGTCTTGTGTCTCGGCACAATGGAGTGATACAGCTCTGAAACTGGTGTGAAGGAAGAGTTACGCCAACTGACCTAACAGGAGTTTTGGCAGCAGTGGTAAGTAAGAAAGGAGCAGGTTTTCTGTGCTATTGTATTTACACCATCTCACAGCCAAGCTGTTGTGAAGGACTGTGGAACTGTCCAAGATGGAATTTATGATTAAAAAACAAACCATACACAGCTGAATGGCCAAATTTGCCTTCAGCCCCAGCAGAAATACAGACATGTTCCCAAAAACTCCCAAAAATTTTCTTCTCTTTTTTCCTGAATAATCCTCACCCTCTAATTCTGGCAAAAAGAGAAAGAATCTAAAAATAGTTCCAGAGAAGAACTGCAATGAATTATGCAATGGGCATATGCTATCACATCAGATCTTGATGTTTACTTCATCTGATGTCACACAGAAGACCGAAGCTTGGAACTATGCTGGGAATGATCCCAGATAGGCAGTAGGATTTTAGGTCACATCACTTGATCTCTGATCAGGCGTGGAAGCACCTGGGAGAGCAGATGGCCAGACAATGTAGCTATCACTGGTGGATTTAATCTTCCTGGATTAAGAAGCAAGCACTATGCAAGTAGTTTGATTTACTAAAGACTCAGCAGCAACCCTAATACACGAAAACCTTCCAGAGCTCTTGTGATGAGCCTCCTTCTCACACAGTTTCCAGTAGGACTGCAAATCTATGGGCAACTCATTCACCAGGCACTTTCCAGTTACTGTCATTTTTATTGCATATCTGTAAGAAATATTCTGTCAGAAAAGACAATTTAAAATCTAGCTTCTAACCATACAAAGCGCAGTGTGCTTTCTCCCAGCGTGACTGTGAACAAGGGGAGAACAAAAATCTTTAATGATTTGTAATTCTTGGTGACTGCATCCCCTTGCCACTGTGAATCTGCAGTCTTCATATCTGCCAGCTGCAAACCTAGGTTGTTTCCAGAGCACCCTCATCCAGCATTGCCTTATTCAGAAAATGCACTGCATAGCGCAAAGCAGCAGCTTTCTTCTGCTAGTCTTCATGCAGGTGAGCTGGCTGCAAGCCACCAAAGGAGTTGCTGTCTCCTACACTCTGGTCAAAAATGCAGCTGGCATGAGCTTGGTGACAACACCAAGCCCTAACAACTGTTAACGACAATCACTCACTAGGAGCTTTCAGGGCTGAACTGGGGGGAATCTTGCCCTGAGCAGTAAATGAAGAAAGAATCATTGTCCTGGAAAAATAATTGCTAATCTTGACACACTACCGTTTAGTTCTATAATTAATTAACTAGCTAGTGGTAAAAAAGAGCACTATGTCAGCAACGGATACAAGGGGGTAAATGTATTCCTATTATAATTCTACTGCTTTCCATGGAAATACATTAGTGGTGGATTTAGTCCAGCATGGTGTACAACGTATCGCTACAACTTCATCTCTAAACCACGCAGACAGATGTGAAGATTATGATGAGGGTTTCCAGATTTAGAATTCATAAATGAATTTCTTGTTTCTTTATAAAAAGAGCACATCAGGATTATGTAGAGAAAACTACACATTCTCACACTAAATTTTAGTTAGGAGAAGCTTCAAGATAAAATTAATCAGCAGTAGCAAATGTATTATAATAAAACAACACTGATACCATAAAGAGGGAATTACTCTCTTACTTTCACACCTATCAAATTTAGAAGAAGAAAAAAACTACAGTACCATTGTGTGTATTATCAGGACAGTCAATGAGACATGAAACAAGGACGAACTGCATTTGCCTGGGCAAAAAGCCCAGTTTGGAAGTAATTGCTGTAGTGATGCAGCAGCTGCAGATATAGCCAGATCAAATCCAAAGATCAAACACTTATTTCATTTTGATAAAAGTCATTAAACCACAAATCAACTTACTTTGGAGTACAGTCAGGAAATAACTCTGTATATACCATCTGCACAGAACTCTCCCCTAATATATTAAAGCAGTGACAGCAGCTTTCTTATGTGAAATCCCCAAACTTATATTTCATTAAGTATCAACATTCCTCATGTAGATTTTATTTAGCAGATAAGCCATTGCACCATGTCTAAAATCAGACCAGAGAGCTTCTGAGCTGACTACCAGGCTTTCGAATGCAAGCACAACACTCCTCCTCCTTTGAGCCTCATGATGACAGATAAAAGAACGGCATCGAGGGCAAACCTAGAAAATTTCAGGGAGCACCAAGGAAGCTCTGGAACTGTGGAGTTCTTGAAGAATAATCAAAATATAAACAGGAGTATGAGAAAAAAAAATCACAGAATGTAGCAGTTGCAACGGAGCAATGTAATTACTGAAGTGCATTTTCTTCAATACATTAACTTGGCAATTTAGTTAGTCTTTGGGGAGCTTTTGGCCATCGGTTACAGGGCTGCTTCAGCAGGTGCAGCCCCTGCCTGTGGTGTTGGTGCCGGTGCCGCACCAGATGAACCCCCCAGAACATCCCTCAGATTGGCAGAGATTTGCTACATTGGATACAGGGTGGGTAGGAGAGTGTCACCAAGGCTACTTGTCTCTACTTTGATTTGAAGATTACAGAGACTTCAGTAACTATATCATTCCAACACAGACCATGATGCTATTGTGCATCAAAGCTTCTCAAGGGGCTGATGTAGGTTATACTCTAGAGTCAATACAAAGCCTTCCTATACTTATTTAGGCTTGGCTAAGCTCATATGGGCTTGTGAAGAAGAATTTAGGATATTTTATTAGAGTCAAATTATAAGAATCTCACTTGTTTTGAATAGCTTTTTATTCTCCTTTTTAGTTCATCAGAATTTAAGCAATTTTTATAGTAATACACAACTCTGCAGTTGTGCCAGAATCTGATCCAGTTATGTGTATCTAGAAAACAAATTTCAGCTTTCATGCTGTGATTATAGCAATCAACCTCAAACTCTCACTGCCTTTTAACTTAATAGATTGTTCTGGATGTCTGGATCTGCAGTTCTAATACCACTAATGCTCACTGAAACTTTGAGAGAGCAAAGATCAAAACTTCACCTCAATAAAATAATCCTTTCTATAGATTAGGAATCAATGTGTTGATTTACTCACAGTACACCTCCCACAAAAGGTAATTCGCTGTTACCTGTGACCTTCAGAAAATCTCTGATTACTGATGGATTTAGAGCTAAAAAGATCATTATTAAATTCAGGATTAACAGAAAGTTATCAAGATAATGTTAGCCCAGCTACTGACAGATTATGACATTTTCATACCAGTTTTTTTTTCATGGTAGTTCTTTTTAACATTTACCTGATAAGACAGTAAGAACTCACCCACTGGTCCTACATTCTCACCATTCCCAGGATGGTGTCCTGTCCTCAGCAGAGAGGCCATGGAAGAGCTTTTCTTGGATTGAAGAACTGAATACTTTTTGGCAGTCCCTTGCAGTCCCACATACATTTTTTCAGTGAGTGTCCCTTCCACTTGTATTACTGATTTGACTGGAAATTTTTACCATGTAAGTGGGAATTACTTTTAATCCTCAAATTATTAGAATTCTTAGCATCTAGGAACAGTTTTCCAAGATACAAAGAAAAGTTTTAAATGAGTTTTGAAACATTCCTCTAAAAATTAATACAATACCATAACTGTAGGGGTTTTTTTAATAAAAACCCATAAATGTGAATTAATATATTAATATTACTGGATTTTCTGTCTACGCTAAGCCTCGAGTTGTTCTTATTTCAAGCCAAACTTTTTAAATATTAACCAGGAAGAAAAGGAGTTAGTCTACAATGCACAGTTATCAGGAGACCAAGGCAAAGTTAGTCTACCAAAGGTGATGATATTAATAATGACATTTATGCTGCAGGAATTTAATTAGACTGAAAAAGAATTTGTATTAAAGATGTCTGAATAACTCAAGACAAAATGAAAAACAGTCTAAAGGCACTGAGTCCTTAATTAGTTTGGGAGTAGCAGATTAAAGATAAACTTAGAAAAACTGGTGGAGTGAGTGACTATTAGGGTGCACTAGGATGTATAATGTCACATCAGATTTTCACTTTTTGCTGCTTTTAGGTAAGATCAATTGCAAAATAGGTTAAAAAATACAGAAGCTGATTTTTTTTTTTGTTTCTTCAAAAGATCAAACGGTTTTGCTTTTTAACAAAACCAATGACAGTCACCAGCCTTGGCTGTTGACACAGATGTTTTTCCTAAACATGATGAAATAATGAGCTACAGGAATAACACCCTGGTTATATAAAGAAAATCGCAACTCTGTGTACGGACAACATTCAATTTATGTGCACTGCCTTTGAAAAATGAGGGGAAAAAAGGTCTTTCTGATCATCCTCAATAAGTTACTTTCTTGGTGTTGCCTTGTTCTGTGCAAAACATGTGAAAGGAATAACAAAGCAGAATGTTTCTAAAAGAATCAAAAAGATTTTTAGACTCTGTGGATTGATCTGTATGTGTTCACATTTAGGTAAGAAGAAAAGAAATCTATGCAAAACATCTTGCAGGTACCAGTAAATGGGTTGTAAAACTATGTGACTCTGGTAGAGCCTTTCCAGCTGAGCTCTCATGTCCTGCCTGGCTCCAGGATGCCGATGCCCTTCATGTCAGGGGTACCTGGCTGCCTTCCACTCCACTGATGTCAACATCAAACTTGTGCTAACTTTCAGCTCTAAGCTCACAACATGATATACTGACCAAGCAAAAAACAGAAGTCAAACACTTAGGTCATTCAAAAGACCTCATTTTATGTTCTTGTTAAAGGAACATACCTGAAGGAGAAAATCAGTTCACCCAGACTAAAATCCTGGGAAGCTGCCATCTCTGACCAGGAGGTTATCTGTGCAGCATCTCCAGGACCCTTTGCCATGAATTCTCTCACTGACTGAGGTAGAAAACAGGTCAGGCATCCTTCATCTTCCAATAGTATTCATTTAAAACAAAAACTAGGGGAAGAAAAGAAAACAAACACAACACAGAAAAAACAATAATGTATTGTCTATCTGGTTTGGTGAAGAGACATTAATGGCTTTAACAACCTGTTCTGACTTCACACAATCCATTTTCTTCTATTTTATCCCAAGCAGAAATGACTCAGCAGATTAGGGAAATTCAAAATTAGGAAGAAAATACACTTAGTAGAAAAATCTAGCATCATATAGATTGTAAACAACCTAATAGCAGTAGCAGAGGCTATTTTGAGAATGTCATTAAACTATATTCCTGCTTTAAACAATTTCCACATCAAGACAAAAACAAGAACAAAGCAGAACAGAAGCTCTCCCTAATTTGCATTCAAAGTGGTTAATTTGCCAGGTTTACCCATGGATTGCTTTATATTGTAAACTTCACACAACTCATTTCTCCTCTTAAGAAACACACAACAGCCATGCTCCATTCCTATCTGCACACTGCATCCCTGTAAACATCTACAGTGCCTTGTTAGCATCAACACATTTAGTTTAAGTAAAAGCAAACCTGCCCTTGTCTAACATTAAAAATATGGCCTTGAAATGACATCTTCAAAAATTCCTCACTCTCTTTGCCCTTACTCAAGGGCAGAGATATCTTCCCCATCTTTACGATAGCTTAAAATGCTGTTCTCAGCCTTTCAGCACTCGGTGCCTATGGTGCTCCCCATGCCATTTCCCACAGCAATCTTTCTGCCACTTTTCTGACTGGCCTCAGGGTTTCTGTACAGGTGCTGCAGCAGCCTGCTTCTGTACTGCTGATCTGTGCTGTCGTTATTCACTCCCTCTACTCTTCTTCTTGGCTCAAGCCATGCTGTTTTCTTCTATGTTGGACTGTTAAACCTAAGTATGAATTGCACCCTTCCAAAAAAAAGGCATTGTTAAATCACTTCGGCTTTCCTTTCGACCTCCCACAGAGTCAAAATAGGTTGAAGGCTTTTTTTCACTTGCATCAACACTTTTCATTATGGGAAAGGAGTAAATTACATTACGTACATCATCAGTATGAAAGAGTCTACTGCTGTGAATTCTGGAGTCCAACTCCCCCACCCAGTAAGGAGAAGGACTTTGCCTCTTCAGCACGTAAGACAGATGTCAGTTTCTCCAAAACTCATTTAATTTTGGTTTCTTTATTAAAATCAAGAGAAATTTCTGAGTGAGGAGCTAAACCAGTGTCAACGTGTGGGTAGCTTGCAGGGAGGTAAGTATTTATACCCATCTCCTCCAGGTCACGTCTTCTCAGCAGCCTTGTGACACTGGTCTAGCACTGGCAGAAGGGGGATCAGCTGTCCAGGAAGCTTAGCAAGATGGAGAAAAATACAATTCTTCTACCAGGAGTAGGCAGGGAAAAGGGCAACCACAACAGATAGTAGAGATGAAGACACACACTGGCTTGTGCTGTATGACTAGCTGTCCGTTAACATTTCTGGAAAAAACAACTGAATTGCCATATAATGACACACATTCCTCATATTTTGTCCTTCTCCCTTTCTCTCTCTTTATAACCTTTAGGGCTAGAAGCACAAGAAGAAATGCTCTGCACCAGCAAGGTGCACTGACCAGCTTCTGATGAGGGAAATTGGCCTATGCTATGCTTGGCAGTGGTGTGGCTGGACTGCTCCTGGCCCCTTTGTTGGCTGGTCTGAAGGAAGCTCAGACCTCTCTCCTCTGCCCTGGCACCTCTTTCACCATGACACATCGCTCAGCCAACACTGAGTGTATCTTTGAAAGTGCAGTATGCTCAAGTCTCACACATTTAATGTCAAGGTCCAAGTCAGAGCAGAGAGTTTAGAGTTTACTCTAATGCCTTCTGTAAAATTAGTTACTGGTCATTTGGCAAAATAAATTGACCTTATAATAAGGTTTCTAAAAATGCAACGTAAAGAATTTAACCTCTAGTATTTAAGTAGCATACACTTATTTCCCCAGGGAACTGACCCAATCTAGAGCACTGGCCATTTACAACACATTCAAAAATAAATCATGAGGAAAAACAGTAGAAAGGCTGTATTTGCTAATAAAACTAGGAAAAAGTAATATAGCTGTGGATTCCCATATGAAGTTACCTTCAGCATACGCTTTAAATTTTAAATTGTTGCTAAAACTGTGCATGTTGCTCACAACTAAGGTGACTCCCTATGATGGGCACAGCAATGCCACACTGTCAGAGCAAACCACCCCTGCTGTGCACTCATCAGCCCAACCTGGAACAATTTCTCCTCTCTTTGGCCTATGGGATTTGAGGGCATGGCTTGGGACTAGTTCCCTCTTGAAGGTGATGGCCACATCTGCACTGCATATCCATTGGGACTCTTAAGGTAATCCTATGGCAGAATGACAACTTTGGTCCAAGCTGGCTGAGGTGATACCAGAGATGTTTCACAGCTCATCAGAGCTGAGAGACAGCGTGATGATAAGAATACACATTGCATCTGTGACAGCAGCCCTGGAGAGTTTCCTCTTGGAGGAAACAAGCTGGATCACTTCAAAACAGCATCTTGCATGGACCTATCTATCATAGATAGCAAAGACCAGGAGCAAACAACAGAGTGAAGTTATTTGGCAACACAGATGGGCCTCGAGTCATTTCTTGGATCTGGTCTTCAAACACAGTGTGACAGTCAGAGCTATAGTCAGGTTTTGGAAGAGCTTCACAAGCAGCAGACAGTGGATAAATGTGCCAAATATCCTCTTGCCTTCTAACTGACCTGTTTTCCCACTGCTTAGTCTTGTCTATTCCTGCAGTTGCTGCCATATGGAGTTACATTGCAGCCCTGGAGACAGCACTGGTTATCTTGGTGGGGCGAGGACACTGGAGAGTTTTTATTTTTATTGAGAGCTGAGAAAAGCTCAATTTAAGATGATTCTACTGGATAATCTTTCTGAATAACATCTGCATTTGGCCTGGAGCAAAGAAAAGATTAGAAATTTCTGATCATTCTCATGAATACAGATATTCAAGCATTCCCCATAAACCCAGTACATCACCTGCTAATGGAACTACTTTTCACCGCCACATTCAAAGCAGGCAATTGCAGAAGGTCACGTGCAATATTTGCCCATGGAGGCACACCTCAGAGTCCTAGAGTCAGTCGGCACATGAACCGTGGAAACGATTGTTTCCACGTGGCTTGTGGAACTCCTGCAGCCAGGAGGAAAGAGACACCATTTCAAAAAGAAACACAATTCTTTCATTCTCTCCTTGTTTGCCTGGATAGCTGTGAGCATTTGTCCCTTTTCATTCTCCTTGCTAACTTTTATCAGGAGAGAAAACCATTGAAGAATGACAGTTGAACAGAGACAGCTTACCTGCATCAGCAAAGCAAGACTCAGAGTAAATCACTGCACCGACTTCTTCTGATGAAATATTGAAAGAAAATACCGTAACACAAGAAGTTGTTTAAAATCACTTAGTTTTTTATATACAAAACTTTTTTGTTCAACTGTAGCCTAGTGGTATGAGACCACTTATCTAACTTACATATGAATAAAACTGATTTCAAAAAAGACAAATGTTTCTTTAGAGAAACTGCAAAATATTTTTTTTTCAGTTTGCCAATTTTTGATTTTTTTCCCCCATTTCTCATTTCCAGCAGCACATTTTGAAATAAAGGGTATAGGATTAGTCTGAAGACATTATAACTTTTCAATCTTCTGTTCTTTTTCCTGTGGCAAAATGGAAAAGGAAATAAAATAAGCTGGAAGAAGAAATTACTTGCACCAGAATTACATGATCAATGTTGCTCTAACAAAAAATCTGAAGAAATCAAAAAGGCTTTCATGAAACATTCATTGAAACAATATGCTGACAAAATAGTTTTTCAGTCAAAACTTTTCACTGGGTCTACTTAACAAGGTATGTGCATGTTCAAAACCTTGTTTCTAGAGTACTAGAAGGCCAGAGGGTTTTGTCTCACTTAGCTGTTTGGGGTTTTTTTCAGAATGAGCTCTACATATCCCTGGAGGCCTTTGCAATCACTTTATGGGGCTACATAAACTCTCTGCTTCTCTTAGATATGCTGAATTGACTCACAACGTAAGCATAGGGTCATGGTGGAGCTCCAGTCTGCAGCAATCTACCCAGCCTCCAGCCTGCAGAGGCTTCTCAGCTGAAGGACAATGGACACAATTGTGCTACTGCACCTCCCAGCTCAACCTCCAAGTAACCACAAGAAGTTCCTCTGTGACCAGAAATCCCATTTGTACCCAGGCAAGTACACCCAGGCGAGGTTCCTGTCTTGCATATCACTGCTGCAGAGACCAGGTCTTTCAAACACCTTGGTAATGACCACTTAACATCTACTGGTTTGATGAACTGTGAAACCATTATATGCCGATCGTTAGTAAAACTTGCTGCAACTACGTAATGATTGTGGTGAAAGAAATCAAGTAGCATCCTAGCAACTATCAAACTAATTATTTGGTAAGTAATTAATGACATAATTTATTTGTTGACCTCCTTGTCAAACTATGTGGAGTTTCAACTAATTGATAAAAAGCTGAAATTACCAAGGGTGTGCTGAAGTTTTGTTTGGTCAACGTTGACGCAGAAGAGTCTCCAGCACATTCTGTATAGTTCAGTGATACAGATCAAGAGGAACCAGAAAATAAAATGCTGCTAAGATGAACTTGGCAAGATTATGTGAGTAAAATATCATTGCCTGAAGCCATGCCACCTTGCTGGGATAATATCCAATTTCTCATGTCAAGCTACATAAACCAGAGTAATGAGTGAGGAGCATCTAGGTGGCCCGGGAAGGGGCACTCATTAGTCAGCATGTAGCATGCTGTCATCTTGTTCAGAGGCACACTGGTTTCTAGCCAGGAAGGGACAACTTGCATTTGCATGAATGCCCTTTGGATGAGTGGCAAAACCCAAAGGGCAGCTAAAATAATTACTGATCCTGTTGTGGAAGTTTCTCACACATACGTTTTCATGGTGTGAATATAGCTCAGGACTCAGGAGCCATTTTTGGCTCTTCAAGAAAAAATGAAACCTTACAGCAGTCTCTATGGTGTTTCAAGAGAAAAAAAAAAGCTATGGGTACATTGCAGCCATACCATGCAGCCTACAATCAAAAGGAGAGAAAGGGTAGCCAAAGTGAAAACATCTTCCCATACAGAATATACTCCTTTCCTTGAGCATTCTCCTTCTCAGCTGCACCGTTTATCGACAGATGCAAAGCAAGACTAATGAACTATTGATAACCCTGCAACAAAGGATTATTAAAGAAAGCAATTTTATTTTGTGGGCATTGATTTAAATGTCACAACCACAGTACAAATGAAAATTGTAGTTTAGATAGGTGAAGGTGAATGCTAAACAGGTGGTCATCCTATTTATTCCTAATATTTGGCCTAATGCACTCAGATACATTTACACATACTTCTGTATAGTCTATATACTTACAGATACGCCTGCAGATTTTCTAGAGAATTAATGGTATTTGGAGAGAAACAAAGCAACAAAGCACAAAAACAGGGCTGCTGCTTTGAAGGGCGTGAACCTTGACAAGACATCATACTGAATAGTTTTAAATTGAACCACTGATTTCCAAACATTCACACAAAAGAGATGTCCAGGCACAGAGTGAACTTACAAATGAAAATATGTGAAAAGAAGTAGCTTATCCTGGAGCATCTCAAACAGCCTATAATAAGCATGAGATTTGCTGGCCTGAGAAAGACAGCAGGCTGAAACAGAAGGATGGGGTTTACTTTACTGCAGGCACACAACCACAGACCTGTCTACCATCAGCCCATGGAGACATCCAGAAACTCTGTCCACAGCCTCTTGGAGAGCTGAAGCCCATTCAGAGCCAGTGAAGCTGCTGATTAGCATTTGTGAGGAAATAAACTCTGTCTGATCCTAAGAACCAGGCAGACATGGCATTCGAATTTTAATTCTCATCTTCTGTGGCATTTGTCTGACATTTAATTGGGATGGCAACTGTCTTAACCCAGACGGAATTATGAAAACAGTGGTGAAATTTGTCTTCCTACCCTAGTGAATCCAGAGAGAAATTTCAAATTCTATGACATAAAGACCTAATTTGCTGGCTTTCCAATGGCAAACAGGTAAGCCAGCACCCATTTTTGTCTTTAAAAGCTTCCTCTAGCCCTCCTGGTGAGTAATTAATCATTTCGTAAAAGAATTGCCATTAGCCTCTCCACCATAACGATTAATACTCAACCCCTCCAGATCACAAGCTCAGATAAAACAATATACGTAAAGGGCATATACTCAAGAAGTGATCCAGTAATGCTAAGGCAAAAACAATCCTCAGGATTTCAAAGAGAAGGCTGTTCCACTTGCATTTTCAGTCTGGAAAACTGTAAAAGAAAACTGCACTTTAATGAAATTTTAGAGGGAAAAGGTTTAGGCTTTTTTTTTTAATACAAGCCACAATAACAGGACACTTCCCCCACCTTAGGCTCTGTTAAACACAATATTCAAAGGCCATCTCTAGTACTCCAGGGATTAAATTATTTTCTGAAAGCCAATTTGTTCCCATTGTTATTACTGGTAGAAAGCTGTGAGGTTTTCTGGTTCTCCCTGCTTTTTTTCCAGTGCTAGAAATAGATTAAACTGGCACTTCAGGATGTTGAGCTGCAGTTTCAGCTGAGCTCTGTGCTTCACAGATTTATCAAAAATGACAAGATTCAAGATCTAGGACATGTCTTGTAGTGCCCAGGAGCTCAAAGAAGCAGCAGCAGTTACAACAGAGAGAAATAAGAAAAATGTTAGAAAAGAAACTTGTGGTCCTTGAAAACAAAAGGTCTAACACGAATGGGAAGATGCTGTGCTGATCAGCGCGGTCCATTAGTGAGCAAGGAAGAGCCACTGCCTGCCTCAGAATGAAAAAGCAGGGAAAGGTGCCCTTCATTTCAGCTCCAAGGGCTGTTATAAACTTCTCTGCAGTTACCTGTCAGAGCCTACAAGATGCAGAGATTTTCTCCTGTTCCATTTGCAAACAGTGCGGTATTAGCTGGAAAGTGATGAGTGTTGATGAGTGTCTATTTGTGATCACTTCTTCAAAGTTAAACTGACACTGCAATAGTAAACCATAATATTCCATAAGTGCATTCTCTTTTTCACACACATGAATATAAAGCAGATTATGATGTATTTGAAAAAGTTGGAGTAGCTGGACAGTAAATACTTCAGAACCACAAATTATCTCCTCGGCGTAATCATCCTTTGCTTGGAAAACTCACCCTGCCTAAACTATTTATAAATGAGAACAACCTTGCACTCAGACTACATCATTTCCACTAAAATGAATATAAGGCAGGTGGAATGGGTGTGCTGTCAGAGACTGGATTTCACCAGACTGGGAGCAGGAGAGCTCTTCATTGAGCTGGAGCAGGGGCAAGCGTGCCCTGTGTTCTGCTGCTACAGAAATTGTTCTCACACAGAAACAAAATACAGAAAACCAGGAGTTATTTCCAAGTCACACAGTGAGCCAGGTAGGATTCTGCAGGGAGCAACTTGCTGCCCTTCCCTCTTGATTCCTACAATAAAAGTTACAGAAAAGTTAAGGATTCATACAATGAAAGTTAAGTTAATCAGAAGCACCAACATATGGTGCTCTATGTTATCTCCCTGTCTGAGTAATTTTTATTTAGCAGTGTCGGTCTCTTGCATATAGCTGGCAGGTGTTTGCAAGGTGTCTCTCAGTGCTGCTGCCTCTACTTTCACCTTGGTCAGATTGCCCTTTCAGCACATTAGGCATCCTTGAATGCTTGCCTGCAGTCAAGGTAACACTGCTCTTTGCTACACTTCTTGAATCTACCTTTCATTTAGGCGTATTTTAGAGCTTATTCCAAGGTTGCACACAGTACCAAAGAGATAGCATTTTAAAATTCAGTATCATAATACATAAACTCAACCACCTCAAGTCCATTCCAATATTTCATTAGCTATTTCATATGCATAAACTGAGCTGAAGTAACTAGAGCTGTAAACAGGGGCAGTGAATATAACCACAGCAAGATATGAGAGCACTCAGATTTCTTCTAATAACTACTCTAATCAACACCTACAAGAGACATCTGTTACAAAGCAATAGGTTTACATGGCAAAAAGAAATCTGAAAAAGCTCCACAGTAAAAGGAATTCTGCACTCAGGTAGGATTTCATAGCTCTCCTAATTCCTTTACAGATATCAAAGGCAAATTCCTCCAGGAAAAAACAAGGAGCTGGCCATCCTCCCCTCCCTGCCATGCACCAAGACCTTCTCCTTTGCAGATCTGGGAATAGCCTGAAGCACTTAGGCTAATCCAGACAAGAGTGAAATAGAAACAGCTCCCACAAAACCTTTGGGAAAGCTTAATCCAATCTTCTCTTGTGAACTAGATATTATTCCCCTTTTACCTGCCTTCAGTGGTGATAAACTGCAAACAAAAGAGATAAGAGACTCACACACCTCACATTTAACCACTGGCAGTAAAAACACTTCTCGCTTTTGCTTATCTTATAGCCTAGAATGGATTTCCTTTTAGTAGCCTCCTGAATTACAATCAAATTATACTTCCAGGGCCACTGAACTGCGTGACTTGCAATACCTTAATGGGTTCTGTTACAGCACCTCAGGAAGGACTTGTAATCCCTGTCTTCTTCTATATTTCAGTAAGACTTAAGGATATGCTTCATGGCTATGCAGAATAGGATGTATCTTAAATTTACCAGAGTAAGTGTATGGAGAGAGTGAACTGCCTCTTGTAAGAAAAATTTTAATAGTATATGTTTCTTCTTTTGGCTTACAGTGGCAGTACACAGTCATTCCAAAAACTCTTTCAGACATCCATTCAATCTGATTTAACGGCGCCAGTCTGTGTGCCAGGTGTCAGCTGCTCTGCAAACTATTTGAAAATAAATGAAAGCATTAACGCCCAGAAATGGTGCAGCTTACCATATTCCTCTTGACACCACTGACAGCATATTTTTAGATGTGGGCTTATCCTATAATAAAGAAATTGCTGCTTTGTTAGTTATGGGTTAAACAGCAAATGAAATATAGTATCCAGTCTATAGCTTTCTTTGCTGCGCTGAAATAAATCTTTGAATTATATAAATGTTTAGGTAACTGAAATAAGAGAGAGAAAGAATAAACAGAATCTAAAAGTTATAAAGAGATCTCTTGTCAGTTGTCAGTGTGGCCAGTTACTTCTTCAGCTGGGCAGACTCTGGGGGAGTGGCACTCAGCTGGTTTTGGAAATCACATCTTTTAGGATGTTTTATGCTGACTTCCTGATGAGTTCAAATAAACTTGACAAGTAACTTTTCCTTCTCCCTCCTCCAATACATAGGTGCTATCCTACAATTATAATAAGTAATAAAAGAACTTCTTCAGCAAGGTATTTCACAATACAGTTCAACAAACACATGAATAAGCAAGTAAGCAGTAGATTAAGGGATTATTGACATAATTGAGTGAGAAATAAACCAAGATATTGAGACTTTGAGATTATACTTTGAAAAAGCGGATGAATTATCTGCTGCTGAACACAAGTTATCTTTGGGGGGTGTGTATGGCACCTCCAGAAAAAGATCACAATGGGTATCTCTGAGTATTTCTGTCGATAGCAAACCAGGGCTATTGAAATAACCAAGAAATTCTGCTTAGAAGACAAAGTACGCAGAAAAATTGCTTAACTTTAATACTGCTGATCTTGTACCAGTTAAAACAAGGGCCGCAACACTACTACCACCCCACACACACCCAAACACAGAAGAACTGCAGTAAATTGAGCTAATTTTGAAAATTTCTATTGATTTGAGCAAAATCACTTTTGCTGTGGGTACTCCCAGTTGGGTTTGAACTTCTGTGCAATGGGGTATCTTAATTTCATTGACTTTGCCTAACATCTTGAAGACTAAGAGCACCTGCAAGAAAGTAGTTATTAATCACGAACATGTGGAATGTTCAACACAATTCTCATTATTTTCAAACATACTAAACTACAAGTACGCTTAGATCTAGAAAGCATCTGAAATGACCTCAGATATGCAAAATGCTACTCCTTCACCTTCTCAAGATAGCTCTTATTTAGGAGCTTTGACAGACACTGCACCAAAACCATCAGCGGAGGCAGAATGGTATTGGTTATCATCATGCTGGTTCACACAATCTGAAAACAGACCAAGGAGCAGGGAGGAAACCTCAGAGATAAGAATATCTGTGCCTTCAAAGAGGAGATAAATGGGGAGACTTTGTTTCTACAGGAACCAAGCACACACTCAGCTGGGCAGAGATCACCTGCTCCACCACTCTATAGAAGGGCACACCCCGCACCACTCACAAGGTGATGGAGGGGCCCATCTTCCTGTGCTAGCACAGTGACCTTGAGAAGCCAGCAGCCCGTGACACTGGTGCTTTTCAGCTAAGTACTTAATCGCCAAGTCCACTGAGAAAAATTGTACACTCGGGATATAATCAGAATTAGAACTTCCTCTGTCTGCAGCTACTGGGTGGGAGATAAAAATCTCTCTTCTCCTTTTATTCCATCATGCTTTTTTAAAATGTTATCATGTTTTTTCCAATTGTATTCCCAATAAGCCATCAGGTAAGAAATGGTGCTAGCCAGCCCTGAAAAGAAGTAATCTTTGCTGGCAAGATCATTTATCAGGACAGGATAAAAAAAAAAATGTTCGAATAACATGTAGGAGGAAATTTCCCCATAAGACAACTTGAAGAGTTGTCAGCAGGTACCAGATGAATGGCAAGAAGCCCTGGATGCTGCACACTGAGCAAAGAAGAGGGGGAATGCTTTGCAGCAGCACTGGTTTCAAACAGAAGATTAATTCCTTTTTGACTGGGTCCAAAGTGCTTTTCATCCCGGCCTTCCTTTAAATACCTTGAGATATGAGTCAGCTAAGTGCAGCATGTGATGACAAGTGATTCACCAAAGGAAGGACATTTCCAAAGCATCCCATATAGCCCCAGCCCAGCTGCTGTGGCACATGTAGGATCATGGTGGCCCTACCAATATCCACGAACTGTGTAAATTTGACCACAGTATTCTTATTTTCAACCTCCAGTTGGAGGAGGAAACTACCTCTGTGATTTATGAGATTATTCAAGGCCTCACTCAGGCAGTAGGACTTCTGCTTGTCCGATCTTGCACCAGCTGTTCCCAACATTAATGTTTCTGGTGACAAAACAAATTGCCACAGATGTACTCTACCTTAAAACAGACATGCTGCATTCACATGAATAGAAAATGGGTGAATATTAAAATAGGCATCATGAATATTCAAATACACTTGCAAATTAAGATACTTCAGCTGTGTCCTTGTCCTTTGTGTGTCTTCCACAAATATTGAAAAGGGAACTTTCCTGTGAGAAACATTCATCAGCACAAAAAACTTTAAGGAGTAACCCACTCAAGTTACAGCAAATATTCACAAAGCAGATACTTTTAAACTGGTGTGCATGCACAGGAGAAAGTTGATTCTGGAAACCTCCAATTAGGCAGCAGAAACTTTTCTTACGCCCTCCTCAGAAAAGAACTGAAGAAAAAGGCTTATTTTGATAAATTTTTCAAAGAGTTTGAAATAGGAAATATAAATGTGAGAGAAAGACAAACTTCACCCATAAATTATTCACTCAGCATTGTGAGAGGAGGAAATGCCCCAGCAAGCCAAGCTGGAAGCAGCAGCTACATGTAATTCAAGTATATTAACTGTGTGCAACTAGCAGCTGAATAGCTCGTGTTCACTGGCTTTCCTAAGAGCTCTAAATTGGGCCTCCAGCTTAAGAATCTTCTTAATCAGGGCAATTTTTAATAACCTAATCTTGCATCTTGACACACAGCAGCATGTCAGGGTGGTGGGTTTCTGTGCACAAAACCCTGTGGTCACCGACTCCAGCTGCCTGCATCCCCTACCTTTAACTAAGGCAGCTGCATTTTTAATCTTTAAAATAGACAGAATTGTCCATTCTCCTTTCATAAGTGTTTGCATTGTGATTACTTCAGAGGGCATTGTTTTTATGTCAGTTTAGTGTCTGTAATAAGATGCCTACAAACACTAACAGAATCTAAAGTATTAGCAATGAGAAATACTTAGCCTTTCGGTTTAATCACGATAATAAAGGGCATGAAAACTTGTACACATAATTCCAGCTGGAGGCTTTCTTCTGGACACAAAACATTATGCAGTTGTCCAGTTTTGTTAGCTTTCCTCATGTCGATGCCTAATAACCTTCAAAGAAACCAAATTTATAATATTTCCAGATGTGTTCATTTTTCTTTTCCTGAGTACATGGCATGATGATTCTAAATGCTCCCTGTCAAGCATATGGGCTAACACCTATTTTTATTAATCTTCTGTTTTGCAAGGGAGATACAATTGTATTAGGAGCAGTATGTAGGTGGCTCATTTTTCCCTTCTCACATTCCCTTTGACAGTAGTATGAAATAACATTCATCAAACAGTATAAAAAAGTAGAAAGAAATTAATTAAGCAAGCTAGGAGGAAAAATAAGATGTCTTTTCAGCAGTACTTGGATTACGCAGTCTTGCAGTGTTGCCTATTGTAATTTTCTGAGCAGAAGAAGCAGAACAATGCTGTACCTCTGCGCAACCATGAAACATCACATTTGGAACATCATTGTTGGGGAAGTAAGTTCGGAAACAGAAGTAACAAACTGCTATATCAATGATCAGCTCTGGATACCATGCCTTATCTCACTGCTGGCAACACCTTAGCCCTCTGTCCTTGCAGCAGGTCCTTGCCCCATGTGGCCAACACAGCTCAGCAAATGTCCGCTGATATCCCAGCTCTTCCCTGGGAGGAACCGAGGTTTTTCAGGTCCTCCTGACATTCTTTCTGCCTTTTGGCATTATGGGTTGAGAGCAGCGATGGCAATGCCATGCTTCAATTTAATCCTATCAGATCAACAAAAGCCTGGTTTTTAAAAATCATAGAATCAACCAAGTTGCAAAAGACATTAAAGATCAGCAAGCCCAACAATTACCTCAGGACTGCCAAGCCCACCACTGAACCGTGCCACTGAGGGCAAACCAATCTCCCCTCAGATATCCCCTTATGACTGCCCCACATATCTCCACTTGTACCTATCCCTTACCTGCCCCCCATAGTGGCCCACACTGTATAGCTGCTGCCCTTACCCCCACCATTGCCATCCTTCACACACCACAGCTGCCCCTGCTCTTTCCTCATGATCTCCCCTCATGGCTGCCCCTCCTCTCTCCTCAAAATCTCCCCTCATGACTGCTCCTCCTTCTCGCTCATGATCTCCCTTCATGACTGTCCTTTCTCTCCCGCACGACCTTCTCTCATGGCTGCTCCCCCTCTCCCCTCACTACCTCCCCTCATGACTACATCTTCTTTCTCCTCATGATCCTCATGGCCGTCCCCCATCTCCCCTCAAGATCTCCCCTGATGGCCGCCCCTTCTCTCCCTGCTGATCTCCCCTCATGACCGCCCTTCTTCTCCCCTCACCATCTCCCTTCCCGATG
>WYDI02011940.1:0-24488 GCA_009867235.2 Psittacus erithacus
CTACCTACACCCCACCCCCTAATTGCTTACAATCATTTGGATGTAAAGGCCAGAAAACCAAGCAGGTCATTTTTCTCATCCTAGTTTGGAGGACGCCTCACTTTAACATCTTGGTTTGGTCATAAAATACTTAAACTGAGCTGTGATGCTATGAATCATGACCAGAACCACCACAGCTGTAACTCAGGAAAAACTCCAAAGCAGGTTTTCAGGTCTAACATATATACAAGCTATTAAAGCAGCTTATTTTCAGACAGGCTACTAACCAAGTTTGTAAGTGGTGATGTTTAATGACTTTTCCTCAGTGTAGGACTGAAAAGAGTTTAATCCAGCTGAAACTCAAAGTGACAACGAGGAAGAGAACAGTGAGTTAAATGTATTTTTTGAATGCTGCTCTTCACCATTTTATCTTAAGAGTGAGTACATGTACTATAAAGTGCTGCTGATGCATGGCTACCCCTTCAAAGCCAAATTCCATGACTTACGTGATCTGAGCGCGGGTATCACCTCTTTGCACAGACACAAGTAACTGTGGAGACACTACAGCTAGAGAACACACCTGGAGGTGCAGGAACCCAAATTTTTTCCCTACCACCTGGCCCTCCATCTCTCTCGCTGCAAACATCAAGCAGCACAGTGTTATGTCAGCACAGCTCTCTGCTTTGCACCATTTTTATGGGTCAGTTCCTTGCTGCAGAGCATTGCGCGCTCTCATGTCTAGCTTGTATGTGCTGTCAAGCACATTTTGTTGCAAATACCATGGGCTTAATAATCTTCATAATGCTGCATCTTTGTGTATTCCTATTATAAGAGAGAAGGTTTATTTACAATATCGATGAACACTTCCACATAGATAACATTACATTAAGAGGGATATTCCCTTTGATGTAATGTGTTTTACTCTATAGGAAGGAGAAGCCTTAATGTTCATTGTATTTTAGTCTCATTCCTTCACAAAATAAAAGCTATTCAGCAGGTTACAAGTATGAGGACTTCTTCAGCATACAATAAACAGTCTTGTCTTGGTAACCAGTTCATTGTTAGCAATAAAAAGGCATTTATAAGATCAACAGTTCAGATCTTTTCTATTGTTTAAATTTATCAGCAGGTTTTGTAACATGGCAGAACGTTACAGTAATTTTCATTTGGAAATGATGAGTATTATACCAGGTATTCAAGCGAAAAAGACTGGTGACCTGAGAGTTTTAGCCACACTTAGTACAACTGAAGACTGCACTTGTAAACCCTCAATAACATAATTGGAGGTTAAAACAACAGATTATATAACTGTAAATAATATCTCCATAAAATAGTGAACACGCTGTACATGAAGTCCTCAGCAACACCACTTTTAGACAAATTAAATAGATCTACACACAAATTTTTTTAGATTATAACATCCTGACAGGGTGGTTAGAAATGTAAGCACATCAAGAACACAATTCTTCCAAGTACCTACTGAATCCAAAACTCCTGTTCCCCCAAGAATTGAACATCAAAGTTCTTAATAACCCAACTCAGTAATTTTTGACTAAACAATTCACAAGAGAATTAAATTTAAACTTAAATCACCTGTCATCTAAACAGTGACCTTGTAAAACACTACAGCATTAACTACAAACTTAAAGGAAAATTACAGCTTGCTCATACTTCTAAGCAAATGCCAAAAAATAACGAAACATTCATAGCTTTACCTCTAGCTTGTAATTACATGCTGAAAGTGAAATCTCCCCTTGCAGAAAGGAGAAACATTTTTGGTTAAAAGCAAGCCAGAGTATTCTGTACATTAAAGCCACACACTCAATCACTTTCTGACCACATTCTTATTTTTATTGCCATAGTTCTTCATTTTCACTTTAATAAAAATCATACAATTCTGAGCAAAAGCAACTGAAGCGCTCTATGAGAAGTGGAAAACTTCACACTGTCTAAATCTTTGTTTTGATAAGAAAAAAAGTAAGTTCACAGAAAGTCCAATTCAGTTTGAAATATATTTGCATGTTCAGATTTTAACTTCCAAGAAAAAGAAATGAATCACAATGGTGTTGATGCAATTGTTTCAGCAAAACTAAGAGAACACAAAAGAAGCTATTGCAAGCCTACAGAAACAGATGTGAAGAGTGCGTGCATAATTAAACACATTTAAATAAAACATTTTTTGCACTTCAAATCAAGCTGTACTTTTGCTATGAAGCACTTTGCATAATCCACCAGCACAATCACATTGAGCATGACTTCTAGGCAAGGAGGAGTTATTGAAGGAGTAGCCAGGTTCAAGCTGAGAGATCAGTGATGCCTTTACTTGCACACTGAGCAACAGAAGCGCAGTTAAAACACTGCTAACCAAGGTCAGCATAGATGTTTAAGTCAAGGTTTCATACCATCCGTAGAGGTAGTATTAAAACTATGGCTTTCTCCCCTAAGAAGTGACATTGAAGAACAGTTGCAACATTTCTGCAGACGTTTCCTCAGGTTTAGGAAGACTGTCCTTAGACATAACTTTCAACATAAACCAATATAAATAAAACAGATACTTCAAAATAACCCTGACCCAGCCCATTTTTTCCTACCTCATAAAACATATACAGAGAAAGCAGCGTAAGTCCAAGGTTGTAGACCACTAGAATACCCCTGCACGAGAAGGGTTGCTTATTCCGCATGTACTTTGGTCCTAGCCATACAATTAGTAAGTACAAGACTGAGAAAATGAAGGTAGGTGTATAGTTCTCCAGAAGAAGCCATCCTTTTACCCTGGGGTCTGAAACAAACAAAAACATATGAACACTTAGATTTCGTAAGGGGAAGAGTTCAATGCACTGAGAAGAAGCTGTACCCAAAATGCTTCCAGAAGGAAAGCAGCAAGCCCTTTTAAGGGCCACATTGCTAACTACAGCAAACTGTCACAAACAAGATTTTAGTTATACAGTTGTTAAAGCAGAAAGAATTCTCTTCTTAAAGCAAAAATATTCTTAAATTATTACTGCTATTCCTTTTAAATACTCATTACCATTCAAAATTGCCATCCATCTTGAATACCACAGATAAGCTTAAATTGTAAAGAAAAGCTTTAATGACTCTCTCCCCCTTATTCTCTCAAACCAACTTCTCCCAACAGTACACACCTCATTTTCCTCACAGAGCCAGCAAAGCTGACAGTGCAGCAGATACCTTTGTGTTTATCAACGGATGATCCCAATAATTATTTCCTAATCAATACTTATACAATTAGACTTACGTATGAGCTACTCAAAAGGATTAAGTTTTGGAGTCGTTGTATGAGTAATGAAACAGAGCAGTCAGTCCGGTCTGACAAACCAGCCTGTTTGGCAGTGTATCGACTGCTCAGGAAAAGCACATAAACCACCCCAAACAAGAGGGTTTCAGGGGAACACTAGGGACAAGTGCATGATCCTCTTGAACCACTGTGTTGTCCATACTGAGCAACAGCACTGTATTTCACTCCTCTCACTAAAGTCGGCCCAAAGGACTGAAACCAAGTTTACCAAATCATAATTGAACAATTCAAATACTGCTGGCATTCACAGCCCTGACTTAATTTTAAAGGAGTCATATGTGGATCCTGAATATATGAAATGAGGCCTTAAACATAGGTTGGGAAGTAGTTAAGAAAGCTGGGGAATTGTTTGGGTTTGCCACCTTTATGGTTCATTATTTTTAAGACATGGCAAATATAGACCATATGCCAGCACATGCAGTAAGTAATATCAGAACATGCAGACTAATTTAAACTGTCTTAGTATGAAGAAACGGGAAGGAACAAGGGCACTGAGCTACTAAAAGCAAACAGAAAACACATTTTGAAGGATCAGAGGCTTGTTCCACCTCCTGTGGACTATGTCGTGCAAGGAAGTGGCACCACCACCAGAGTTTCACCAGGACAAAAAAAAAGAGGTAGAAAAGATGCTACTGCAGCCATCAGAGGAAGAAAACGCATGCCACTGAGCAGCATTGCTATGCACACTCTGTGTGGGATGCTGACATTTAATCCCCCCTGTTCAGGACAGGTGGAACAGGGCCACCCCTACCCTAGCTGGAAGCCCACTGCCTCTCTCTTTCTCACACTGACCAGGATTGCTATTCTCCATCTGCAGATTTCTTCCCAGTGAAAAACCTACCAAAATCACTGTTTCTTTAAAAAGAATAGCTTCAAAGAAGCAGTGCTTTAAAAAAAACCCACCATCAATGTATTTTTTCAGGGAAAAATTCCTTAGCAACTCTATTTCTTTGGGCGAGAGTATTTTTATTCTATCAAATGCAAATTAAAGATTTTTTTTTAATAAAGCTATTATTAAAATCTAAATTAAAAAAAAGGTGGTAAAGATCTCAGTGAGATAAGTCATTCACTAAGGCTAACAACATGAACTTAACTGACAGTAAGAACAGCAGCACTTATGATTGTCATACCTGAAAAATTAACAGTTCCTCAGGTCAAAAGATCAGAGGGACAGAGCAGAATCATACATTCTTTATACAGAATCACACATTTTGTTGCTTTGCAGATATTAAAAGAAGTAGTCACCTGTCAGCATCAGGATGTCAAGAGGAAGCTGTTTCTTACGTTTTAGTATCTGCACTTTAATATTGGTTTTATTTATGTATTTAATTTTTGTCAAATCTTACCTCTGGGTCCAAGCCAAACATCAAGGTAGCTATTGATTGTTTTATCTACAAGTTCCATTTTTCAACCTATTGAAATGAAAAGAAGAAAGTTAGCTCTTCAGCTCGCAAAAATAATCATCTGAATACCATCTGCTAAAGTTAGCAAAGAAAATACTAATCTGCATAAACTGCAGCAGACATACTGGACATTACCAGCACATGTAAAGTACATCAAGGTTATTCTAATCTCAGAGAACCCCTAGTGAAAGAGCATCATTTCACACTGAAGTAGTTAGTCACAGATCTAGATACGTAGAAGCTTAAAATAACAAGTTCAGATTAACCTGAAGTTCTTTTTAACTCTGTATCTTGTAAGTGCAAATAGAGGACGGCATTTTGCAAGATCCTTCTGCAGTGAGAAAGAGGAGGAGGAAGACAGCAGGACCTTGAGAAAGCCAGCAACATTGACATTTTCAAATAAATACTAAGAAGCTCTTTTAACAAAGATGTAGCTGGTGAGGAGGAGGAGGAGAGAAGGGAAAAAAGTGAAAAATGGTTCTGATATCACTTTTGCAGAGAGGTGACTGATCACAGCTCTTGGTTAACAGTCATAAAACCAAGAGATCAACAGTTAACTGAATGACAGAGAGGGCTGCAGAGGCAAGGGAGAAAACATGGCAGTCTGTGGCACGAGCATCTCCATCTAGTTCCAGAAACTGCTTACTGGTAAGACATCACCAGGTAAGACTTATCTAACATCAGTATGGTAGAGTGATTAAAATGTCATCTGTCAGTGCCTCACATGGCCAATAATTACTGGTAGCACATGGTATATATACTGTGGTACATAAGTTGCTGTACCTCCCTAAGGTTAAAGCAGGAAAGAAGTAGCCACACTTTCCATAAGCAGGCACAGTTGTCCATGAGGCTGTTCAAGAGAAGAGGAAGCAATTTTCTTCTTGATTAAGGAAAATAACAACAAACATCCCCAAAACAAACCAAAAACCAAACTCCCCCAAATCCCTTTCCCCGAAAAGTACTAATATTAACAGCAATTTTTAGTTACTGCGAAAAAAACCTAAGTAACACATAAGCTATCGACATCCACAGCACAAACCCGAACAATGGTTTACATGTAGTTGCTAACAACAGAAAATTTCATGTCTTTTTTTTTTTTTCAGTTCTAGCCAGCGACATCTCTCTTCACGTGTGAAAACCCTGCCCCTAGGAGATGTCTGATTTATGCAAGTAAGATTTAGATTTATTTTATTTAATTTTAAAGATCCAATTTAGACTGGATATAAGGAGGAAGTTCTTTACTGTAAGGGTGGCGAGGCACTGGAATGGGTTGCCCAAGGAAGTTGTGAATGCTCTGCTCTTGGCAGTGTTCAAGGCTAAGTTGGACAGAGCCTTGGGTGAAATGGTTTAGTGTGAGGTGTCTCTTCCCATGGCAGGGGGGCTGGAACTGGCTGATCTTAAGGTCCTTTCCAACCCTAACTGTTCTATGATTCTATGATTAAGATGAAGAGTAGGTCCTCTGGTTTTAGTCAGCTGGAACTGACACCTCCACTTCCTTTGAGGCCAGTGAGAAAAGCCAAGCAGGATGCAAACAATGTCCTGGTCCAAAGCGGGACTGCAAGCTGCCTGGCTCCCATAGAGGCTTTGACTTCCCGTGGGACCGAGAAAATACAACAGGCTTGGCTGTGTCTTCTATGTAATCCACATCCCTTCTACTGCAGGGCTCCAGACTTGCTCACCAAGGATTTCTGGCTGCACCCCCAACCCACCATTTCCCATGGGGGCTCTTAGGGACACACACTGAAGAGAACTTTCCCCTCTGTGTGCATAAAGTCTTTGTACTGCTTTGGACTACAAACTGGCATAGAAACCTCCCTGGAATCTGGTTACCAGGCACAAACAAAATAGCTCGATTAAAATAACCAGGAGTGCTAAAAGACTTCTTCAGTCCTGATTCATACCACTTTTATTTTCCGACTGAAGAAGCCCAGCCCAAATAAGCACACACTTGACAAGAAGGTGCATTTTTGGGATTACATCACCTCACCAGTTATGACACACAGAGACTGCAAGCACTTGCATGAATGGCCATAGCCCTGGCACACCGCTGTTGTAGGAATAAGGAAATTTAACTGAGGAGCTTATGCTGTGCTACCAGAAGCACGAACATCAGGAAGACTGAGAAATGAGTATATAATTTCAAAGGAGATGAAAGGAAGATATGCAAAGCAAGCTTGTTTCCCCTCCTCCTCCCTTTTTAAAATCTGACAGCTATGAAACATTGCCAGGAAAAGCACTCCCCAGCAGATAATTCATTTTGTTGCCTGAAATCCCCACACTCAATTTGTCTGTCGCTCCTTTGATCCCATACTGATTGACTTAGTTACACAGCACTGCACCATACAATCACCCAGCATCTGTGCCAGACTTCAGCTCCCCTTTTTGCAGAGGAATACTTCAGAGGGGAGAGTTTGTTTCAAAAAACCAAAGGTTTCTTATACAAAAATATTGTAAGAAGAAGCTCAATTCAGAACCCACTTGCTTTACACTGCTGTTTGCTGGACACTGAAAATGCAGATATGTAAAGTGAAACAACTAAAAAAGCAGAAACAAACCCAGCACAGATACAGCAAAGACAACAACAAATGAAACTGTGTTCAACCCTCCCATAAAATTGGAAGAAAATCTTATTCCCAAAGAGGAGGAGGCTTTCTGCAGGTCTCATCTTTTTCACACTGTGACCCAAGACAGCTTTTTGTGCCAGCCTTATCAGACAGCAGATTGTAAAAGGCACAGCAAAGGAAGAACTACTCCTGGTGTCGATTTCCAGAATCTGCAGAAAAAGAAATTGTTTCAAAAGGAACTCATTTATGTAACAGAAAAACAGAGGGAAACAATATGCTTTTGTTCCAGAGGGGGTCATGTGAAAATGCATCAAGTCTCCTGCCAACAGCCACACAACATTAAACACTGCTTCAATGGCAGGAACTACAAGGGTTCTTTTTTAATTAGAATAGTTTCCCAATTCAGAAGAACATCGACTCCCAGAAAAATTAAACGAGTGGCCATTTGAAACACTGTAATCTGCATGATTCCTAATACTGAAAGTAAGCAAATTCTGCACCTGACGACATACACAAGCAGATCACTAGCAATGCTCCTTTACCTAGAAGCCATCTCACAGAGAAGCACATTATGCATACAGTAGTTTGGACTGGAAGGGACCTTTAACTGGTCATCAGTCCAATCCCCCCTGCAATGAACAGACATCTTAAAATAGATGAGGTTGCTCAGAGCCCTGTCCAACCTGACCTTGAATGTTTCCAGGGATGGGATATCTACCACCTCTCTGGGCAACATGGTTCCATTGCCTCACCACCCTCATTGTAAAAAATGTTTTCCTTCTATCTAGTCTAAATCTACCCTCTTTTAGTGTAAAGCCAACACCCCTTGTTCTATCACTATATGGCCTACTAAAAAGTCTGTTCCCATATTCCTTATCAGGCCCCTTTAGGTACTGGAAGGCTGCAATAAGGTCCCCCTTATTAAGAGAGCCTTCTTTTCTCCAGGCTGAACAACCACAACTTTCTCAGCCTGCCTTCACAGGAGAGGTGCTCCAGCCCTCTGATCATTTTTATAGCCCTCCTCTGGACCTGCTCCAACAGGTTCATGTCTTTCCTGCACTGAGGAATCTAGAGCTGAATGCAGACTCTAGTGGGGTCTCACTGGAGTGGAGGAGAAGGGCAAAACCACCTCCCTTGGCCTGCTGGCCACACTCCTTTTGATGCAATCCAGGATACGGTTTGGCTTTCTGGGCTGTGAATGCCCGTTGCCAGGTCATGTCCAGCTTCTCATCCACCAGCACCCCTAAGTCTTTCTCTGCAAGGCTGTACTGATGCTGGGGATTGCTCCAACCCAGGTGCAGGACCTTGCACTTGGCCTTGCTAAACATGAGGTTTGCATGGTCCACTTCTTGAGCTTGTCCAGGTCCCTGTGGATGGCATCCCATCCCTCAGGTGTGTCAACTCTTCATTCAGCCTGGCGTCATCAGCAGACCTGCTGAAGGTGCACTCAATCCTGCCTTTCTAGAGTGGACAGGAAAGAAATCATCCTTTCTAATACCACATTTTACCAGTGCAGTCAGCCCCTGAACACCAGGGCAAGCTGGATCTGAGTCTGAAAGCACTCAGGCTTAGAATCTGAAAGATGCTTTACTCCTTCAAGTCCAAATATTTCATCCAGGAAAAGGCATATCTGATGTTTTAAACAAAACAAAGCAAGTGGACTTCCAATTCTGCAACACAAGTGTAATGAAGGCTAAATTTACACCTTGCCCCAACAATACTGAGCCACATCATTAAAATACTATTTTTTTCAAAAATCCTCTGGATTTAGACAGACAGGGTCATTTTGGACATCCACAGAACATTCCGCATCCTTGGTCCACTGCTGGCACTACGAGCTGGGACATGCACTATGCTCCAGCAGCCCCCCCCGTGTCTGGGCTGAAGAGGTGAGTTCTGCCCTGCTGCTCAGTTCACGCATGGATGACCCTGATGCTTCTTCATGTGGCAATCAAAAATGCAGGCCAAAGGCTACACAGAAATGTGCTTTTCTCGTAATATATTTACTTTTTTGTTTAAATTATTTGTAAAGGTTTTTCCCACAGGTTACTAGCAGTGACAACCTGCTCTTCTAACATGAAGCACTACTGTGAGGAAAGGGCTACTAAACACTGAAGTATTTTACCAGCTCCTGCCCTTCAAAGGAAATTCTTCCCTACGATTTCCACAGAAAACACATTCTGGAAGTTTATGCCAAAAAGTGATTTAAAAATTCTTGGTCACATTTTAATGTTGTTTCTTGAGTTTCTTCTTGGAGTCACTTCAGTTGCAGATACTTTCAGACACAAAGATAAAGCACAAAACCACAAATGTTTGCTCCCTGTCCCGTGCCACCCTTTTTAAGCAAACCAGACAGCAGCAACAAAACATTTTGTGCTGAAAGCTCAAAGCACTGGGAGCCTGCTCGCTTTCAGCAGGATCCTCCAGCTCTCACCTGCTGCTCAAGATCCCCCCGAAACAACAGACCCCGGTTTTCACATGCAACTGCCTGAACTTGAGTTCCAAAAAAATCCCCAAAATAGACATCTAAATAATCTTGCTATCTTCTGACAGGAATGCACTGCCAGGCCTGGCTGCTGAGCCTTCTTGGAAAACAGCCACTTTCTCTGGTCTTAAATTAGGACTTTGCAGCCTAATTTTAGGCATTTGATTTTGGAAACCTTGAATTGTGTTTTCTCATCAAAGCGATGTTTCCCAGTCCCTGCCACTGCAGAGGTGACTCCTCTTTTCCCTCCTCCAAAAGTACAAACTACCCCTTCTCCAAAAACACAACAATCATGCTGGTGTTGGCTTTTGTAAAACTGCTAGAACTGAAAACACTCAGCTGCTCAAGAACTGGAAGACAGCACCGATAATCAAAGCTGTCAACCATTTTCTGTCTACTTTCCAAAGCTGCCCAGTTTCTCCTTTCTATTCTTAAAGCTTTAACTGCCCTTTTTGAACACCCTCTTAGGTCCCAAGCATGCTCAGCATTAGCAATAAAAGAAGTTTAGAACAAACCGCAGTCCCTATTGATCTGAAAGCGCAGGTACATTTAATTTATGGGAAGCAGGTGAAGCACAACTTTGCACTTCAGTTTTGTTAAAATGCAGAAAAGTATTTTTAATCTTTATTTTGCAAGTGTATCTCTACCAAAGCGAGGCAGATTTTGGGCCCACCGTGCACCAGTGGCAAATCCTCCAGCCTGCTGCTGATTCATCGGGACCTACAGCGCTGAGCTTTCATGCTCACCAGCAGCACCAGCACAAGGAAGTTTAGAAAGAAATGATTTGTATAAAACGCAGGGAAGTGTAAAAAATGCAGGACAAAGGAGAGAAGCCAGTCTCAAACAGTTTAACCTCAATGGTATTTCAAAGCATGTGAAAGCGCAGGGGGTAGAGGAAGACTTTGGCCAGTTAACCAGGGGTATGATTTCATGCCATTACTTTTTCTGTCATTCCACTCCCTCCAAATCCTGCAGTAATGATTACCTTCACGCATAAGCCCAGTTGTGGCAATTAAAGCATTTTACAGAACAGAAACAAATACAAGAAAGGATACTGCAAAATGGAATAACTAAATGTGTTCAATACCCAATACCTCATTAAACCAGAATCTAATAATCTACAGACAGGTGAGTTAAGACAAATCACAGATCCCTGCAGTTTCATTCACATTTTCAGCAGATCTGAACTAGTTTAAATTAGGATCTGAGAGTTCTAGGATTAGGACATTCACACGCATTTTATCTCCCTCACTGTCAACAGCTCTTGCTGCACCACAGGATAACTTCCACCAGAGGGAAAACACTGAAGGATATGGCCAAGCACTAAGAACAAGTTGAAAGCAACCACACAAGTCTACTAAGAATCAGGAGGAAAATAGTACATCACGACCTCTCCATCCCAGAGGGATGCATCCAGCTACAAATAAAGATCTCTCATGCTGCAGCACTCCCCTTAGCAGCAGCAGATCTGGCATCCCTCAGCACTACAGTAAAATGCTTTTTGCAACAGCACGCATTTTCCCAGAATAAAATGTTGGAGGGGGTACCCAGTGCCCATGCCTCAGCACTGTGATACCAGAAACTTCCTTGTCACTGGCAGCTTATAGCACGCTGCTGTTAGAGTAATAAAGTGCAGACTGCAAAAGTATTTACAGAAATACAACGGGGAGGAAGAAAAGGCAAAGCACGCAGGTTTATTCAACTGCTGTGTGGTAACAGCACACAACTATGAATATGCAAGGACACTGCACAGACAACTCCAGGCTAGGGGGTTAAAGAACTGGTTTGTTAGTTTGTTTGTTTATTTAAAATGGGACAGAAACAGAAGAGAGGATCTGTAGCAAACTAGATGGAAACAAGGAGAATACATACATGGCACAAGAGCTACTCGTTGACCCTTTTGGAGGGAAAGTTAAAGCACAGTATTCGCTGTAGAGCTGTGTTCCAAAGCCCTCCTCCCCCAGCAGTACGTGAATGTTTATTAAAAGCTATAAACAGATGCTTATTAATCTAAAGATCCCTCTTTTTTCAAAAGCTGTGTTGGTATTACAGTTGGGAGAACACCGCTAGCTGTAGCTCACACTGGCAAGTTAGCCAGAGGAAGCCTGGGAAGCTATAAGACAGAGAAGATGAAGTAGTCAAAAGCTAAGTCCAGAGGACCATAAGGACTTCAGCTTTCATTCTGGGTCTCCTTTCTCTCATTCAAGTGCCACCTTCAAGAAAGTGTGAAAAACTGCTCTTCTCTCCTTTAATAAATGGACTCTAATGATCTCTGTGCACTTCACTCAAACCAACTTTTTACTTGCACAAGAGACAAATAAAGATTCAGACCCCAAAGCCTATTTTGATGAGTCTTCTTGGTCAAAAGGCTGCATTTTCTAACAACACAGCTCATGACACCACAGCCAACAGGTCCAAAGGACGGAGAAGCCCAGTCTTGCATGACTGTTACTAGCAGCAGAGTTCAAGAGTACTGTGCAGCTTCAAGACAGTAAGCCTCAATTTACCTTTTTTTTTTACATGCCACCATCTCATAATTAAAATTTAAAACCCAAGAAGCATGAAAAACCAGAAGAGTTACAAATGGGGCTGTCCCCCACCTGAAACCTCATTTCCTTCAACACCCTGCAGCCACGGCACTGAGTCTGAGCACTGAGAGAGGATCTGGCACCAGCCTGCCCCTTCCTCCTGCTAAGGTCTGAAGCCAGGGGACATCTCAAGAATAGGGCAGGTCTATAATTCTTGGTTATCTTCTTTGCATTTACTAGGTTGCTGTCTGACCTATAAAAGCATCTGTAATTCTCTTGCACATGTGAAAGCAAAAAATGGCTGAGTACAGCTATCCAGTAAACCAGGTTTAGCTATAAAAAGGTTGTCTGGGGCTCACATGCTGACTAGATACAGCGATCCAATAAAAAGCTGAGAAATTAAGGGAAGATCATAAAAGCTGAGGGTGACAGTCACAAAGGCAATGCCACGCCATGCAAGCTGACTAGTACAGGGATAACAGTACACATAAAACCTGAATTAAGATGTCCTGCTAAGATGTGTAACTACAACCTATGTGTTCAGATGGGTAAATGACACCTTTTCGAGGACTGCTTGTGTTTGGGAAACTAGATCACATTGAAAAAGCACACAAACAAATCACCTTTAGGCAAGTATGTTAAGTATATATTTGAGTGCTTGCTTTCCTTTCCAATGAGCATGGGGTAGTGCTTGGAGTGCTATGGGAGGAATCAAATTCCCTGGTGGGTCCTAACGCACAAAAAAAACCCCACATGTAACTAACATGGAATTAGTTACATTCCTCAATAAAAGTTAATCTCTACACTTTTACCCTAAAGGAAGAAAAGACGCATCCATGGCACATCTTTCCTTGCTGTTTCGTCATCCGACCAGCTCACTATGAGAAGTCAATCTTAAAACCTTTCTATATTCCTACTGTAGTCCCATGAGACATGAGTTAATCCTCTACAGCTGCAGCTGCACCAGTACTTGATGCCTTCATTTTAAGATGCTAAACATCATGCCTGATTGTACAACCATACAATGTGAACAGTACTAACAAAAAAAAAAAAAGTCAGTCTAGCTTTAAACAGGAGGTAGTACCAAAAATGTTCCTTTTCCCACCATTCTGAGAATTAACAGAAAAGAAGAAAAATAAAAAGTGATTCCAGGTACAGCTGTTATGTCATGGCATCGTTCTGCTCAGGGCAAAACCCTGTGAAAACCCCTGCCTTTAAAACAGCACAAAAATCATAGCCCCATCATTCAGAAAAGCAACTGCCTTTGAACATCTAAACTCCTCTCCAAATAATAAAGAAGTTGACACTATGCAAGGCAAGATGTTGACCTTGTTTTCTTCCTGCCGGGAACTGACAAGAATATTGAAAGTGAAAACTACATGTCTTGTAGAGGGGCAGAAGTTGACGAGACTGGAGATTTCTAACATCATCAGTCAGATCATTAGCCAGATCATTCCTCCCCTTTCCCCTCTTGCACAACACTTAGCACATCTGTAAATTAAGCGTTCCCAGAACTGTGCAGGCAGCTGACGGCAGTTCTGTTACAGAAGCTCAGGGCTGAAAAGCCTGGCAGGTCCCGAGGAGCTGAACATCCTTGCCTGCACTAGACCTGTGCCAAACCAACCCCTGATGAGGACCATCAAGTTCCAGGGTACAGAATCACTGCTGTAACAAGGGCCCCTGTAAAAGATGACCGACCTGTAAATTTTTACCTGTACATTTTCTTATCTTAAGGTTGGTAGCACTTTCCTAACTATTACTTCATCAGAAGCCCCTGCTCCATGCAGTAAGTACTACAGTTTCCTACATGTTATTGTTCTAAGGGGAGAAAGACCAACCAGCCAATTAAAAGGAAATACCGTAATGGTAAAGCTTAGTGTGATCTTACCACTACTCTATGAATGAATCTATAGACTACTGAAGGAAAAAAAAGCCACACTGTCCACACATCTGGCAACTGCCAAGCTGTTTGCTACAAGATCGTACTGTAAAAAATTCAGGTACCTGCAGAAGTCAGGCAGGGAACTCCAGCAAAATAAGTCAGTTTCCTCCAGGATTTAACCACTTTCTTCTATTAGTAAGAGGCAACAAACTCCTGGTGCAGTGGAAACCCCACGGCCATTAAAATCTGTTCCAATGAAGAACATACTAGACTGAACTTCCAGCTATAGTGCTAAGGCGCAAAAGGTTTACTGCATTCATCTCATGCTTTCAAAAGCACTAGAGCAAAGACAGGGTCAGTATTGTAACTTCCTGTATCTGCTTTAAATATAGGGACAAACTAACACCCATATAAGCAGCAGGCAGTAAGTACCCTCCCCGACCCTGCAGCTATCCCATCCTCTGCAGGGCAGCAGTCCCCTAGAGAAGTGGGTACCAAATTCGCCCCCTCTGCCTCATCACTTGTGCAAAGTCTCTATCAAACAATGTCTGCAGAAAGTTATGCATTCCTAAAGATAAGCTCCCTCCACACAGGCATTTTTTCTGCTCATGCCTGCTATGGTGCTGGCTCATGCCCATCAGTAACATCACATCACCTCATCCTCCCTCGACTGCTCCATTCAGCCAGGTCCATAGCTATAAAACCTTTACCTAAGGCATGTGGGGTCACCTGCAGCAATCAAGAACAGATTTGACACTGCTGTAAGGGGTGGTTTCATTCCTTTCTTACCCTCAAGTGGACTGAAGCAGGGAAAAACTGAGGTAGTCCCCCAAAAAATCAACCTAGTAAGAAGATCAGCTTTCAGACATGTCTGTTCCACCACCTGATTTACTGCAGAAGAAGCACCAGCATGAGGCAGGCACATGTGTGACAGTGAGGTCTTACCTGACTGCAGATGAGAAAAGTTACCGCACTGCACCCAGCAAGAAAATGGAACCATAGCAAAAAGAAAGGCAAATAAAACAGGTAGACAAAAAGGCGCAGAATTTTTAAAGCTGATTTCTAAAAGGTGATTAAGAGAAGGCCAAAATAAAAGGCACTGCACACACATCATTTTACATATAGAATGGTTCTAGTGAAAGTTACAGAAAAAAGAAAATGTGAAATAACAAAAGGCCATACAGGATATGTCACGCACAGCTAACTTAAGACACATTACTGCACTATAAAAAGCAAACAGCCTTCCTTCCCTCCCTTATTGTTCAAAATATGGAGACCAATTTTAAGACACTTTACTATGTTTCTGTCTTGAAAACTGCAGGACTAATGATGGTGTCAAGGCAAGTCAGATGTGAGACGATTCAAGGAGAAAGGGGGAGAATGCTAACGACTGAGAGACCAAACACAGACCAATGACAGACTTCTGCAAAAAAAACCAAAAAAAAGCAGCTTATATGTTTTATTCAACCTAAACACAGCAAAATATTCCAACAGAAACGGTGCTGATGAAAATAAATACACAGAAAAGATTAAAATAAAGAGCTAAAGAGGCAGGGAATATGACAAAACATTTACTACATGCTGGTCAGCTGAGAGCCCTGAAGATGGAAGGGAAGTATCCCTTTTAATTCTCAGCCTTAGAGCACGTTATACTGTAAGAAATTACTACCAACAACTTGTGATTTGCGTCACACTTTGAGTGTAGTAGCCTAAGACTAAATTTCAGTGGGAAGTTTGATTTTCCTGATAACAACAAACATTTTTTACTTGATGCCCAAAGCTTATAATTAAAGTCATCCTATGAGAGAAACACATTGCTGGATAATTAGAAAGTGATTTACACATGGAAAATGTAATTTTTTCCTTTACTATGCTGCTTGCAGCAAAGTGAAAACCTAACTTACAGTGTATTTTATAAGCTCTCATATTCTGCCAGGAGTGAGAGACAGGAAAGAATTAAGTTGCGTTTCAGATGCCATACATGTAAAGCAACTCTTTGAACTCTGGACAAAAGACAAGCTCTTTAGCCTCTGTTGTAAAACTTCGTGCACACCTATTACACGGATGGCAATATATTAAAAGTTGCTCAGCAGGTAAACACAAACCTTTACATTCAGAGTGCTCCTATTCCATATATATTTTGTACAGAATGTGTAGGATACAGAATGATAGTTCAGGCAATGAAATTGCTTATTCATGTTAGCAGCTCTCTGAAAGTTTCCCCTTCTGGAATCTTGCCACCACCACGGCTCTATTTTTACTGCATGCTAAGAGCAAAACATGCTTTTGTGCAAGGAACTTCTTTCATGAAACAATTTTGCAAATATCAAAAGACAATTACTGTGGTTGGAGGTTATTTTTCACAGTTTTCATCTCCCTGGAATACAAGTTCCCCACACAGATGTGTCATCTCTAAAACAAATAGCAGTGAAGCAGCTCTTCATGTAAATAGACCTGTTATTCTGGACCAGGGAAGCTAAATACTCAAGTTCACAGCCTCACACAGGAACTGGTACTTGGTGGAGGAAACGAGGAAGGAAAAACAAAACCAAACCCCACAAACCACACATAAAAAGACAGATTTGGTTAACATTCTGCTCGAACGTTAATGACTGACAGCTTAGGTGAGGATTTGCTGGAGGTCTCAGAAGTAATGCTGTTATAAGGAGGGAGGTGTCAGAGCCAGTGGCTTATTAGGGCTCCTTCATCGATTCAGCCCAAACCCCAGCCCTGCTCCTCTGTTCTGCAAAACAAACTCCCAAGGTGTTGGGCGGATAAGATTTTGAAAGACAAAGCCTTTAAAATAGATACAGAGAGAATTATGGAAATCAGAAAAGGAGCAGCAAGGAAAAACAGAGTGGGGAGAGTGGTGGAAAACCTCTTAACTTCATTGCTAAGGTCCTTCACACCTGCAATTGGCAACTAAGAGTCTCTGTCACTGTAGGTTCAAAGACAGTCATCTCCTCCCAGGGCTATCCATCTCTCCTTCAAAGGGAACACAGCACTAAAGGATGCAAAGCATTTACTCCAAGATGATCATCTTAGTATGCTGTAAAAGATTGTTAAAACCTGACATCTCCATGTTCTCACCAACTGCGTCCCTCAGGACTCAAACCTGTGTTTTAACAGCCTCTTAAATGTATATTTTAAGACACAAAGTCAATCCCCGCAAATGCTTAGAAAATGGAACTGTACTACATGCAACTGACACTTGTGTTGGTGCATTGTTTGAACCTCCTGTTTTGTGAAACCAAGAAGCATTCAAGTCTGCATAAATGGGAATTCATGATAGCTCAGCAATTGCTTAGCTAGAGTTTAGATTTGAGTATCTTATCTAAACAAGCTCTAATGAATTCAGAAGGAACGAACAGATTAGACAGATTTAAAAAAAATGAGAGAAAAATGTCTGAAAACAGCACTAGTGGTCCCTTCCTGTACCTTAATGCAACCACTTAGCAGTGGTGATAGAACAAGAAATCAATATAAAGGATGTTATTTTTGTTCTGGAAGGCATGGGCAGACTCGCAGCATGCTGTTGCTTGCTTCAAAGGCAGATGACGATGGTTTTGAAAGGGCAGAAGAAAGGGTAAGAAAGTCAAGAGGTTCCAGGAATCTGTCAAGTAAAAGCAGAGGACAGAGGATGTCCTCTGGAGAATTAGTTGGGAATCTGATGAAGGCTGCAAGACCAGAGGACAGTGTTGTGGTTTAAATACAGCTGGCAACTAAGTATCATGCATCTGCTGGTTCACAGCCCCAACCCCCAACCCCAGTGGGATGGGGAGGAGACTCAGAAAAAGGTAAAGTCCATTGACTGAAATAAGAACAGTTTAATAATGGAAACAAAGTAAAATATAATAATAATGAAGAAAACTAACAAAAAGAAAGAGAGAGGAATAAAACCTAAGAGAGACAAGCGATGCACAACATGATTGCTCACCACCTGCTGACTGATGCCCAGTCCGATCCCAGCAATGATCAGTGTCTCCCAGCCAACTGCCCCCGTTTATATACTGGGCATGACATTCTATCGTATGGAATATCATATAATCACAGAATGGTTTGGTTTGGAAGGGACCTTAAAGATCATCTAATTTCAAGCCCCCTGGCACTAGGATCCATGTGTCCTAGTATAGTTTCCAGAAGGATGTGCTCTACGATCTTGCCAGGCAATGAGGTGACACTGACTGGTTTGTCACTCTCCAGTCTTCCTTTTTTCTGCCCCTTTTAAAAATGGGGGTTATATTTCTCCTTGTCCAGTCAGCAGGAACTTCACCAGACTGCCACAACTTCTCAAATATGATAGATAATGGCTTGGCAGCTACATCCATCAGTTCCCTCAGGACCTGTGGATGCATCTCAACAGGTCTCACAGAGTCATACACTTAATGGTCTCAGACCTGATCTTCCCCTGCAGTAGGCAGCTCCTCATTCTCCCAGTCGCTGTCTTTGCCTTCTGCAACTGGGGCATTGATGCTGGAGCTCTTGACAGTGAAGACCAAGGCAAAAAAGTCACTGAGTACCTCAGCCTTCTCCATGTGCCTGGTAGCCAAGTCTCCCATTTCCTTCCAGAGGGGGCCCACATTTTCCCTTGTCTTCCTTTTATCCCCACTGTACCCTCTGGATAGCTTGGATCAACTGTCCTGGCTGTGTTCCCATCTCGCTTCTTGTGCCTCTCCTCACCAGCAGAGCATGAGAGAATGAAAAGTCCTTATCAGGGTAAACCCTGCTCAGCAACAGCTAAAACATCAGTGTGTTATCAGCATTATTCTCACGCTAAATCGAAAACACAGCACTGTACCAGCTAATGGGAAGCAAACTAACTCTATCCCAGCTGAAACTGGGACACAGAGCTACAATCATTTAAATTCTCATGACAAGAGGTCCAACACCATCATTAGCTTTAAAAATAGCTTATGCCAGTGCACAATTTTTACCTATAAGCAAGTAGAGGCAGCAGCAGCAGCTCATGCATTAGCAGGGTAACAACCTACATTAAAACACAATGGCCTTCCTATGACTACCTGTACTATTGTTATTTTTAATCCCCATTTTTAATCGAGCAGACAAGGCTTGTCAAACGCAGTAACTCCCTACTGACGTGCTTAGTGCTGTCTCTCTCCATCTCTATGTAATATAGGTCTGCCACCCTATATTGCTCCCTCACACTTGTGTTTTCTTCTAGCCCTTACACTGTGTTTTAACCTCTTGCAGAGGTTATTTCCCAGTCCACAGCTTAGCCTGGTGGCTGTGGCCAGGCAAGCACAGCCACCTCTGCTGTAGCTGGAGCAAATAAGAGGCTGCAGAGGTAACTGCTGTGTAAGCTGCGCCTTCTGAGCGGCACATAAGTCAGAATTGTAAAATATTAAAAAACCTGCCCCAATCTTTCTCAAAGGCTTTTCTGCTTAGACCTGCTAAGGGGGCAGAGAAAAACCCTTACAAAACCAGGCCTGCTGGACTAGCAGCTTATTTTCCGCCACTGTATCACATGCCAGTGAAAAAAGAAAGTGATGAACTGTGCTGCAAGAGAAGATATTTTCCCCATTAATGACGCTTTATGCATGCAGTAAGTTCACAAGACTAGTGCAAAGCTTAACAATACATGAAAAGGGAACTGAGTGACAAAGTGAACTGAGGGACAAATACATGATGCAAGCATGACCCTAACTTAGGACTAACAGCTGAGAGCTTGCACCAGTTCACAGGGTCTGTGACCAGCTAAGGGCACCCTCTCCATGCCAGTACTGCAGAAGAGAAATGAGCCACCAAACTGTAAACAGACATTCACTCTAACATCTGCTATCCTGCAGCCCACATAAGCATACCCATAAAAATGCAAGCACAATTATCACAGTGTTCTTCAAAGCTAAATCCCGATTCCTGTGCCTCTACCAACATTTTCCTGCAGCTACCACATGAGGTCTTGCTCAAAAGCATGTGAGCAGCCACGAGAACGAACTGAACATGTAGATGCTTTTTGGTTAGCACACATGCCATGCACCCAAACTAGCAGGCTAATTGAACTTCAGCACGCAAAAAGGTTTCTCGAGTTTCTTTTTCCAAAGGGCAGGGCAATGGTAAGCATTGGAAAATGTCAACCTTCTAACAGGTTAAAGGTTTAATTATTGTTATTTAAGTCAAAGGTTCTCCCTACTGTTTGGCTAGGAGATAATTCTAAAAATAACAATGCAAAACATCAGCATTTTTAAAAGCCACATAGGAGCAGGAGATAATCCTTCAGGAAAAGGTTAACATAAGCTTTCTGATTAAATTACGTGCATAGAAATATCACATCTAAGGGGAAGCCTATAAAGATTGGTCTGTAGTTTCCCAAGTCACCATCATTACGAATGAAACCAAACCGGAGGACACAGGACCAGCTCAAGAACTAGATCTTTACATTCAGATCCCTGTGTTGACAATTAATAAAGTAGAGGCAAATGTACAAGTAAATTTCTTTTGCTTACTTCTAAGAGCTTCAAGACCTCTACCTGAATACGGATGCCATGTTTTTACCTCAGCAGGGGCAGAGGAGCTCCTCCACCAAGCTGCATTCTGCTCCAAGCCCACAACCACATGGCATCTAAGGGAAGAAGGTGTTTTCCTGCAATTAGCACTTGCTAGGGACTCCTGAGCCAACAAGGACACAGCAAAAATGCTGCCTTAATATGAAATGTTTCCCAGCAAGTTTGTAACAGCATAAAGGGAAGGGGCAAAAAATAAAAAAGGAAAAAAAAGAAGTGCTTATGCACTTAATTAGCTAAATGTATGGCCTAAGACCATAAGATGCTTTGAGGTGTATTCGGTTTAGTAGGCTAAACCACATTATTTGGCAAATTATTATGTGTTTGTTTTCATCTAACATCCTTAAGAACCGTAACACCAATAGAAACATCCATCAGCATGCATATGCCTTAAAAGCTGGAACGTTACCTGAAATCAAAACCACAGCCTTTTTGAAACCAAGCCTAAGTTTTACAGCAGACAGCCTAAACTTCAGTGTAGGAAGAAAGCAACAACCCTCGAGTCACAGCAGAGACAGCCAGCAAGAAAGAAAATTTTTTTAAGGGTCACAGAGGGAGAGGAGCACTTCCAAGGGACAACAGAAGAGGAACAGTCAGTATTCAAAATGCTGACCCCCGTGTCTCAAGGGTAGAGGCTCAAAGAGCAGGGCAGAATGTGAGAATGCGGGGAAAAAAGGTTTATTCCACATTTGTTATACATCTGCACAAGCAAGTTGTGTTCGTGCAACTCAAGTGTATTCAGTCATCGCCCAAAGCACCTCACTTGGCAGGCAAATGCTCAGTACAAAGCTTTGACATGGAGATCAATTAAACACAAACAACTTTAGCATAAATACATGTTCATGGAAAGTGCTTATATTTCTACCTGCTCAGTATGCTGCTGGTCATCAACAAAGCTGTCATTAATGAAGCACAACCTCTACCGCTGGTAGTGCTTTAATAAGGACATGTAAGATACCCAGATGAAAAGGGATGCTGAGACCAACTCTTAATTCACAGCACCATGTTCAGCATAAGCAGCATGATTCATTTGTTCTTGGAGAAGTAACAATTACACTTAGCAGCATGCATCTGTAAAATCTCTATACCTGGTAAGGGAATTTATTAGACTGCCACTGTGCTTTCTAAATGCTTGACGCTTTGTGTTTCACATGAGTCAACTGTTTCATCGAGGAAATGAAACAATTCTCCAACGCATTGAACACACCAGGAAAGCATTTACCGAACACATACTTTGGACAAGTTTGCTCTTGTGCTCTTATTTACCCTGTCAGATGATATGTCCTAAATGCCAACACACAAATAGAGAAACCAAGGCAATACATTTTAGGAGATTAATTTCATTAAACGGTTCTAGGGAAAGCCACTACATAGAGTCCACAGCGACTCAGTTGTCTCCATAGCAGGATTGGAAGCAGCATTTATTTGATTTGTCGATCAAAAAAGTCAATCCAGATGGTTGTCTGCAGTACCTTTATAACAGAAATGTAACTGCTGTCCTGCCAGACACAGGGAACAGGCTACAGTGCCCTCAGGAACCCAGATAAAAAGCACTTCTACCAATCAGCACTTAGGAACTCCACAGATGTCAGCCTAACCAATGCCCTCTTAACCATATTACTGCAATACCAAATTTAAACAGCCTTAGGAAAGGCCAGAGCAAAGCAATTAGAACTGCAGATAAGCTTTTAAACACACTAACTTCTATGTAATTCACTGGTAGTCCTTTTCACTTGTCCTTGGGTGCAATCTTCCATACAAGGGAAAAAGTGTTTCCAATGCTAGCACACATAAACCCTTAGTATTTGAGGAATCTTCTGCATGTTTAATATCTTTAAAGAATCACAAAACAAATTAGCAACTGTATCGCATATGACAAGACAGCCACAGATTACAAGGATTACTGTTACTTTTGTAAATGTCTGGATGCACACAGAGAACTGTGCTCTGACTAGCATGCAGTAAGCATCAATTTCTTAAGTCTGTTATAGTCAAACAGCTTTCAAAAGCATATGTTGCATCCTGGAAGAACATCATTTCGTACGCTGCAAAAACAGGAAAACAAAAGCATTACTGCAAAGAGCTGAGGCTAATAGCCCCTGAAGTATTCCTATGTTTAAACAGTTTTATAGATCTCACCCTACACAACTAAATTCAGACATGGCAGTGAAAGGAGGTAATGAAAGACTAAGAGGACAAAATGAGCAAGTTGCTCAGTTTTACGCAGGGGAGGTTATAGCAAACAGCGGCATCACCTATATGTCCCTTCACAATCTATATGAGTTGCTGCCAAATCTAAGTGGAGCTTTAATAGCTTTCAACAGGCAACAGTTCACTTGTGACCCATCTCAAGGCAGTGTGCCACTCATGGGAGTAAAAGAAAGCCAAGAAATAATAGGCAGAGGTATTTTAACTGCTCCTCAGCAGTTAAAGAGCATCCCATCCCTGCCTCTGAAGTCAGAGAACAAACCCTTCCCTTCATGTCTGGAATAAAATAAACAACAAACATGCCTCCAAGAGCACATTTGCTCCCAAATTCCTTCCAAGTCTGAAGGAATCTCTACGGCATGACCCACCCCAGGAAATGACTGTGCATGAGAGCTCTGGCTTCTTGTTTCCACAGCAGGAATCCCTGGTCAGGCAGTGAGCAGAGCACTGCCTAAGCCACCTCCCGTGCTGGTGGCAAGGTGACGCCCAAAATACCACTGAGCCTACCCTTGCATCCAAGTGCTGCCTTGCTCCACCGCACCACTCCTGCCCTGCCCGTTGGGCAGCAGCAGGCAGGAGCAAGGATGTACGCTGAAGGTGACATTCTTTTAGTGCTAGCTCCAAGAGGGACAGAGGCAACAAGACACAGAGGCATGATGCTTTTTTAACGTGAGACCACATAGAATTGCTGTTTCTCTCCCCAGTATTTGTCTCAGATGGTGTTAACTGGGAGACTTGCTTTGTCTGTGCCATGGAGTGAGGACTGCTGAGATCACTAGAAGGCAGGCAGAGATGAGCACTATAACCTTGTAAAGCACCACCACCTTGCTCTGTATGGATGTTTTTTTTCCTGACCTCAGCAGGAACAGAAGCCTTTGATGTTGCAATGTTTGCTGCCCAAAAATAAGGGAGGTAAAGGAATGAGGAGGTCAACTCAGTACTCGAGAGTATTACCAATTACCAACTGAATGTCACTTACATTCCCTTTGGGAATATGCTTTCCAAGGGGCAGCTCTGGATCACTCTCACTTTCCACTTGTGGCTCCCAGACTTGAGTGCTCCATCAGCCTGAAATCCTGTAACATTGCTAGCTCCACCATCATTCCAAAAACCTGAATCCTCAAACATATTTCAAATATCAGCTTCCAGCAAGTCGCAAAAGAATGAGCAATCACAGGCGCTGCCCAGAGAGGGCTAACGGATTTGGGGCATTATTTCCAATCTGGGTTTTTGTTTTGATCATTAATCTTATCGTCTCTAAGTTAATTCCTCTTGTAAACAACACAAAATGAAGGTCAGCAGGGAAAGAGGAGATTAGACCTTAGAATTCAAAATATTTTATTTCAACTCCCAGTGCACTAAAAGCAAGGAATGCAACAAGAGGGAATTCTTGCTGAGAAAGTAAAGACAACATCAACTGACTAAAAATACTGCAGTAAGTATACCCACAGACTGTTTAGACAGTACACAGAATCATGAAACGGTTTAGGCTGGAAGGGACCTTAAAGATCATCTAGTTCCAACCTCCCTGCCATTGGCAGGGATGCCTTCCACTAGACCAGGTTGCTCCAAGCCCCATCCAACCTGGCCTTGAACACTGCC
>WYDI02011943.1:0-14756 GCA_009867235.2 Psittacus erithacus
ACGGATGGGGCAGCCACAGCTTCTCTGGGCACCCTGTGCCAGCGCCTCAGCACCGTCCCAGGGAAGAGCTTCTGCCTGAGAGCTCATCTCAATCAGCCACTTCTCCAGGCTTTGGGAAAGCTGCTGAGCTCTCCTTGGAAAACAATACGCAACTTCAAAAAACCCCCAAAGTTACTCTACTAATGCATTCCCTGGGATGGGATACCCGGGCACAGCCCCATCTGCACACTGGAGAAAGACTCCTGGGTGGAAAAAGCCTAACTAATACTTTACTGCTTATTTTAAAGCCAAACATTGCTTATGGATGCTGTGAAATCCCATCACCTGCTTGCAAGGAAGCACCACACCATGGCCGGAGCCCCTTGTACAAAGAGGACAGCCACGACTGGTAGGAAAACAAATAAATAAGCAAGCACTACTTTAATTCTATGTAATTGGGAATTCAGTGCTATTTCATACTGACTTTAAGGCGGTTCGCACCATCTGCTGCCACAGATACATCTCAGGGCTTTGAAGAGAATCAATCTCAGCTTTGCTTCCTCTCTTCCAGATGCCCCTGAGGCCAGAGTTCTCATTGAGCAGCATGTACCACGGGGGGCATTACCTGCTCAGCTCGCACCAGGAGGGCAAAACTGGAGCCTGGGGCAAGCGCTCTGCTGCTAGGTGGAGACACACAGATGGCAGTGAATATGCTCGAGCTTTAGGACTTGCAGATAACCCAGTTTAGAAAATAGAGAGTTTAAGCTTATAACAAACACAGGTGAGACACTGCCAGGCCTTTATAAAGGAAAACCAAAGGCCTTGCTTGTGGAGCTCCCAAGAAGCTGAGTGCCAAAACCGGCTACTGCCTCGGCTGCAATGGTTCACAACCAGCAGTGGGTCCTGCCCCGCCGCCATTGGTCTCCCCCCAGCCCATCCCAGGCAATAGGGATGCTGGGGGAGCACATTCCCATCACACCTCCCTCTCAGGCAGCTGCCAGGCTTGGCTCCTGCTCAGGGTGCTGGGGCTGTTCCAGTCCCACCAACCCTCCTGCTTCCACCGCCTACGAGAAAATAAGGGAGGAAAAGCACAATCTGAGCTCTCTGCTCATACGCTGCAGCTATTCTGCATCCAAACCCGGGTGAAGTAACTCCCTGTGCAGCCTCCAAATGGGAGGACAGCACCGCTTCACTGCTTCCTTGGATCCCGCTCCAGAGCCACGAGCAGCCTATTTCTGTGCTGAGTAGCAAGCCGAGGGAAAAACAACCACGAGCCTGACAATAAGCCACCCAGCCAGGCTGAACGCTGTTTGCCCCTGTACTGGGATGAAATAAAGCCTCATTTACAACAGCCCACCGAGAGGGACGTTATGTGATGGACAGGATGTCTAAGCAGCTAACCCATTACATGGGCACAGCTTGAAACCAAAAGTCATTTCAGTTCAGTGGTGCCTGTGTGAAAGGCAGAAAGCTATTCCCTAATTGGGGTTATTTATCCAGCAGCTTTCCCGGCAGCCACACAGACCAGGATCACTGAGGTGTGGACAAGCCCTGGCCTGTGTGAGGGTCTCCCACATCCCCCATGCTTGCATCCCTCTCCCCACATCCCCCAGCATCCCAGCCCTACATCCCCCTTCTTGCATCCCAATCACAAAGCACATTTCAATCAAGTCCCCTGGGCATCGCTGAGTGGATTTGGGATGCAGCAGGCAGCAGCAGGCAGCAGCAGGCAGATTGGAGACCGGGGACGCAGCTGCTTCAAAGCTATTCTCCCTTTCAAGGAAGCAGGCAGATGAAGGGGGGGATGTTCCGCAGTTAGTGTTCCCTTCTCGGGAACAGCACCAGCAGGAGCTCCCTCTCTTTACATCCTGAAAAGTTCATACTAAATAGAGCCACTGGAAAACTCCAGGCACTGACAAAGCTTCAATCACAGCTTCTGTCACATTAGGCAGCAGGGTCTCGGAGCGAGGTAGGAGCTGCAGGAGCGCAGCCCTCATTACCTCTGCCCCTTGCAGAGCTTTCTCCTTCCAGTATGTAAAATCCCTCTGTTACCACACAGCATCTCCTGCTCCAACCCTGGGCACCACCCCTCCAGAAAGCCTGGCCCAGGAGGGCCCAGCACTGCTACCCAGGGAGCAGCTTGAACCCATGGTCACCTCAGTGCTGGGAGCGATGGAGCAGATTCCGGTGCCCTTGGGTCATGGATGGGAAGACCCTAATTCCTTTCTGCATCAGACACCCTCTATGGCTCAACACCACCATCCCACATGGCTGTGGGCAGGATCCATCCTCCTGTATCCCCAGGGACTGAGGCAGAGCAGGCACTCACTGGCTCAGTGCCACCTCCAGGTGCAGGGACCCCAGGAAGGTGCTGTGGAGCATCACCAGCTCTTTGCCGTTTCACATCATAGTGTATCCCTCCTGCCAAGCTGTTCATCGGGAGCCTGTTGGCTCCTGTTGGAGCTGCTGGAGTTGCTGCTGGAGTCACCCAGGAGGCGATGCTGCACCACAGCAGCTCCTGGTTCCACGTAACCCGGCCAACAGCAGAGATTCTTTCAAAGCATTACCCATGCACTTCAGATGACCGCTGCTTGGTGTGTCCCTCATTGCCTTTGTTCAGGGACCACCTCCATCCCATAGCATCCACCCAGCACCCACCACCACACTGGTTTGAAGGGTATTAGAGTGTAAACCCACCAGCCCCACTGGTTTAAAGAGCAATTAGAGTGTAAAGAGGGCTTTTATCTGTACAATCAATACCCGTATCTGGGGAAGCTTCCTGGTGGGAGGTAGAGTATAAAACATTGATTTTTAGTGAAAAGGCATATTCCATCATCCTGTGCCATATACCACGTGGAAAAGGATAAAAGACAGGCCCGGACATGAACGTGTCTCAGGACACAATGAACTGAAGTAAAAATGTGTTGCAATTGAAATCAGATGGGAAAGAAATCAAAAGCACCAATCACATCCGAACAGTGATTAGGGAGAGAACCTGCTGCCTTCAGAAGGAAAAAAGCCTCCTGCAGCAGCAGCAGCGCAGGAAACCTCACCAAGAGCTCCAGCCCCAACCCACCACCTCCAAACCACACACATGATCAAAGCCTTCATTTACCCAGCTTCCCAGAGCACAGGCTGAGCCCCACAGATGCCTTTGGGCACCTGAAGAGTGGCTGCTGCCGAACTCCTGCCACCTCTGAGCAGCTCAGGAACCACTGGTGCAAAGACAGAAAACTCTGCACAAGAGCTTCATGGGTTTAGGTAATAAAATACAGTTTATGGTGCTCCCCCGTGGCCCTCTCTGCACCCAGAGAATAGCTGCAGCTTTGCTGAGGAGCTCTGTGCTTGCTCAGAGGTGGCTCAAAGCAGAAGTGGGATGCTCCCAGAATGCCCCAAGCACCACCAAGCACCAGTTAAAAATCCCAAAGCAGCCAGGCTGTTACCTGAATAGATCCCAATCTGTCTCCATAACGTGGTCAGGCTGCCCTGAACAGACACACTGGAGCTGAGGACCACTTCATTGCCCTCCCCTAACTCCATCTGGGGACTCTCTAAGCCCTGGCTCATCCATCACAAACACCTTTCCACTCTTGAAGCACGGTCGATGCCCCAAGACACAGCTGGGCTACAGCTTTTTGCACACTTCATTGTCCTTAAAACACTTGTTTTAGTTTGAATGTGGGGAATAGCCCTGGTTTTATTTCCTGATGGAGTTTATTCCCTTTCCTTCAAAGCAATGATGACGGCCTTCCTCTGCTTCATGGTACATGCCCTGTCATTGCTCCTCAGCTAATACTGCTGTCATAATGCAGAGTGACTGCTAGAGCTCCTGATTTTCATTTCACTCCTCCAAAACATCCTCAGGGTGACTAAAACTGATTCCCATCCCCATTCAACTAAAGAACCATAGCTAGGAAATAAATGAATTACTGTGCTTATTGAATGAAGCCAGAACAACTTCCACTCCAGAGGCAATGATACTGATTGTTAGTTCAGTTTAATAAACCTTGAAATTCAAGGCTTTGCTGAACGCAGCTGCACCGGGGTGGTGTTTCTCCCAAGTTTCACTTGTGCTAATCCCCTTCTAGCCCGGAGCTGGGCTCAGACAGGATTTCAAGCCTCCAGCCAGCTCCAAGCCACAGGACAACCACACCGAGACATGGGTTTGATGCAACACAGATCTCTGGAGATGTTCCATTAAAGCAGATGTTTTAATGCCCTATTACCTTGCTATGTCAGGAAAGTTACTTCTAGAGGACTAATTACCCTTGCACACACATGTGCCCCACTCGTGTGACCCCGGCACAATCGCGCCGAGCACAGCAGTGCATCCACAGGCTGAGGATGGAAATGAGCCCCTGAGGAACCCATTTTATACAGCTGCAGAATTAAAAAGACTTAACAGATTGTCAGGTGTAGCCAGGAAATTAAAGCTCCTTGATAATATTGCACCGAGTTAACGAAGCTCAATTGGGGAAATGACTCCCCTGATTAATGGCCCAAGCAGCACCGAAAGCCTCCCGGCAGCTTCCCTGCTTACTGATAGACCTGATTTCAGAGCGTGGGTCCCAACCAGCACGTCACTCAACAGACTTTAATAAGCCTCATCATAGATTAACAAATCACCCTGAAATAAAAGAAGCATAGAGCGGAGCAGCCAGTGCGTGTACCATGATGCTACCTGCATCCTGCTCCCCAGCATCCACGGGTGATGGCTGAGAAGTCCCCCCAAGAGCTGATCCTCCTGCACCAGCAGGCATGAAGACACTGCTCATCTGCCACCAAGCACTTCAGATGAGGAACCTTATACATACCCAGCCCTCTTTGCTTGCTAACTTCATCTTTATAGGCAAGAGACCCGACCAGACCCTACAGCAAACAGCAGAGCAGGAAAACCACATCCTCGCGCTGTTAAATCTGTGCCTGCGTTGATTTTGGCAGGATTAAGAGGCTTACAAGAAAAGCCACCTCAAAGACCAAAGCTCTTCCAGCACGAGGCATTGCTGCACAGCGCATCCGCCACCACAGTGCCTGCAGGGCACGACTTGATCCTCCAGCAATGCCACCACCACTGGTGTACACCAAATCCACAGCAAGCTGTTGGCCTCTTCCACCCACACCAGCTCCCTTAGAAAGCTGAAATGCCACCCACAGGTCCCCCTGAAGAGACATCTTGAAACGACAGTGATGGAAATAAGGCTGCAACTCTTCTGGAACTCTAACAGTTGAACAGAATTAAAGAGAGAAGCCTATGCCTAAGCCCTTCTGGTGTTTCATTGAGGACACACTGGATGAAGCCCAGGAAAGACAGACATGTTAATGAGAAGCCATGAAAGAGAACACTCGCAGGAAGCAGACTGAGATGCCAAGAGCACATTTCAGATGTCATCTGCAGAGAGGGGACATTGTCTCCTCTGGCCACAGCGCTTCTCCCTGTCCAAGTGGTCGTGAAAGCAGCAAGTGTGGAGGCAGCTCCTGTCTCTCCAGGCAGATAAAGCAGCAGCTCCCATTGCCAGCAGCTCTCACGCTCGTCACAGCACTGTTCAACTGGGAATGAAGCAAAGGACAAAGGAACCAAATGTGCCAGGCTTATTCCAAGCAGCCATTCCTCAAGCACCCTCAACCTCTGTCAGCCTTCCAACTCAAGGCTTCTCTTTGAAGGGTCTGACAACCCTGCTTTGAAAGTTACTGCCAACTCAAACTCAAGATCCCTCCTCCTCTTCAAAGGGCAGATGAACTCCTTGAAGACCCACTGCTAACTCAGGAGTACCTTGGAATAAAACCCAGCCAAGGAACCTGGAAGTTGTTCTGCTGATGCTGCTGCAGCCTGGTTCTCCTCCTCCTCCCTATTAGCAATCATGTAAGCACCACGATGCACGAACACAGGCGCTGCTCCCCCAGCAAGGTGGAAATGAGCAATGGAAAACAGATGGGATACGCAACACACAGATCCCCATCTCGAGAGCCTTGGGAGATGGAGAAGGTCAGCACTGACACGGCATGGGTCACACTAAGCCAGGGCTCTCTCCTGCTGGGTCACAGGCTGACATTTCCTGAGGGATCAGGCTGTTCAGGGTATGAAATCTTCATGAATGATACCCATTGCCACCTGCTGAACTGGGTGGGTTATTTACTGCAGGCTGCGTAAGGGAAGTGTAGGAGTGCAGCACAGTCCTGCAAAGATAACCAGGATAATTCTTGGAAAGCAGAAGAAAGAAACATCCCAGTGACAACACCAACCAAGGGCAAAGGAGAACAAACCCCCAGGCTCCACTGAGCCCTGTGAAGTCAAAATTCCTCATCCAAGGAGTAAAGCTGTGATCAGAATAAGGGGGGTACAGCCCTACCTGTGAACAAGGGATTTCATCAGCTGATGAGGGATTATGTGCTCCAGGTTTATCTATTCCTGAAGCTCTGCACATATAAACCCATGTTTAGTCATGACTATAAAAACCAAGCACAGAACCCAGCCTGACAAGATGGTCAATAGCCATTTGAAACACTTCAGAAAGGGGCATTAGGATGTTTTAAATCAATACAGACATTGCCAGAGGTGTTTATCATTGAGGTTGGCTATTAAAACTCAAAATTAATTGGTGTCTTGTGAAAGCAGCAGTTTTTGGGACCAAGCACGTTGTGAACGTGTCAATGTTATAACAAATACAGTTGGAACCTTCTGAACCCGGTGAACATCCCATTTTGCAGAAGGAGCCTCTTGTTACAGGAGGTGCAATGACTTAATGAGCCTTTTGGATGCACACGCGAGGCTCCGGCTGAATTACCCTCAGGAATCATGATGGGTTTCATGGCTGGAGAGGTTTTGTACATCATCCCTCCTTCACAGCATCTGCTTCTGCTCAGGGAAGGAACAAGGAGAAAATTCATAAGGTAAGCATCAGCAAACCACTCATGCTCTTATGATGGGAGCTGGCCATTCCTATGGAGCTTTTCCTTTGGCACAGTGGGATAGAGACGGATCAGGGCAGCCTGAAAAGCTGGGACAAAGCTGGACTTCCTAGAAGCAGCCAATATACCAGCAGTACCAGGGCAAAAAGTGAACTTCCTGGCTGCAGGAACACAGCCAGAGACAGAAGCAAACCATACGCAGCATCAGTACCAATCCCACAACCCAGCTCACACCCTCTCTTTGTATCAATCCCTAAGGGGTTTGGCTTCTTCTTATCTCCCCGGCTCCCTTTCATCAGGGGTTTACCACAGGACTTGAACTGCCTGGGCACTGATGAAAGAGATGCTGCGTGAGCAGGGTCTGCTTCTCCCTGTGTGCAGTCTGCTCCAGCAGCCCTGGTGCACAATAACTGCCTTTGAAGGGGAAAATAAAGCAAAAATGGGGGAAAAAATTATGACAGCCTCTGGAAGGAGGTAGAAAATTAGAGCAGAGGCTGGGTGGTGCTGCAGAGATGGGCCCAGCAGGCCCTGGCGAGTGCAGCAGAAGGGTATCTGGGTATCCCCAGCCCACCACCTCCTGCTCCAGGGCTTACCCAGCCAAAACACCACCTAAACCTCAGCAGCTGATTTGATGAAGCAGCTCAAATTGAAGGGAAAAAACACTAATTCAATACAATGAGCTTTCTCTACAGTGCCCCCAAACCCCAAGGCTCACTTAAGTAACAAAAGAAATGAAATTTCCTTTCTTAAGTCCACTACTTCAAACGCCAGTATCTTTTTCCAATTAGTAAATCCATCTGGATTTACTTACAGAACATCCATGCAGGAATGCTAGAGTACCAATTCCTAAATCACGGCCCACCAAAAGTCAATCAAGTCATTAAAGCAAGCCCTGATTCCCTTTAACAATGTTAGGGAGTTAAGAGCATCAGCAGCACGATGTCAGAAGCTAAGCACATCCCCTTGGCACAGACATCTGTGTGTCTGGGACGGACAACGAGTGAGCAGAGATGCTGCTGGTTAACCAGGTACTTCAATAGACATTTATTTGCTCTTCAGGGCAGTAGCCAGCTCAGATTCTACTGCTTTTAACTCCCCACGGCCAGAGCTCTGCTGACCACTGAGGATGCTCCCAGCTGGGTACCAAAATACTTGGTACTTCACAGCCACGTTGCTGTGAACCCTGCTGCCCCAGCACACCTAGAGAGCATCTCCTTGGACACAAGATCCCCACCTGCAGTAGAGGGGTGAGGATGTTAAAGAGAGTGGAGGCGGCTGCTGGGGAATATCACTGCCCTCCCACTCCGCTCATAATCTGATTTGGAGCGATATGAATCACTTGGCACCAAGACACAATAAAGAACCAACATGCCTCGCTGTTCAATATACAGCTCCTGGCAGCGTGAGTCACAGCTCAGGTTTCGAGGTGGGATGTTGAATGTAAATCCTTTCTGAGAACTACCCAAGAACATCACGCATGTAGCTATGATCTAAGGGGTCAAACCTGGCCTCCCAGTCCCGCAGCCTGAGGTGACCCTGACAAAGCCATTTCCCCTGGGTTTAGTGTCTCAGGCTCCAGAAGGACGAGCTGCTCCAAGCCATGGGCTGCAATGGGAGGTTTAGGGAGCAAGAGAACCCACCAGGTCCCTCCATGGCACATGAGAGGGCTTCGCCTGCACCCAGAGGAATGAACGAACCCTCCTCGGCTTTATCCCAGCCTGCTCCAAGGGAGGCAGAGAAACACAGATTACATCCCTTGCCTACCCAGACATACTAGAGACAAGGCTGTATTCTCTTTCATTTGTAGTAATTAAAGCCTAGTGATTATCCCACTCATCAAATACCAAGTCTAGACACAGACTTTTCACTGCAATTCATACCAAATCCACCCATGCTCCATTTCACACGGGTACACGTGCCTTGCACGAGGCAGCCAGCTACTACTGCATGTCCCCCAGCTCCTTTTCTACAGGTCTAAAAGGAATCTTCACCCTTGCGGCTACACGGACCCCACCACATGCGACCACCTCATCATTTCTGCTCCCAGCCCCTCCTATAGCCACGTTAAATCAGCGTTTACGCCTCCAACCACAAAGCCCTCAGACACGCAGGGCCCTGGGGAGCTGCACGTTTTCCCATGCCCAGCCATCCCCATCCCAGCTCCTCGCCACCATCCCCAGACAATGCAAGCCAAGGCAGCGGCGCGCTCTGGGGGGTTTCTTCCTTTTCACAGCTTCGGTGTTTTTAAAACCGAGGTGTGAGGGGAGGGCCAATGATTCAGCTGTGATGGAGTCTGACACATTCCACTTACTGCCCATTAGACTTTGCAAACACCTGTTTTGTTCCCGGAGCATTCCCCAGAGCACAGCCAAGCAGCACCAGAGCTGGGGAAAGCTGCTTTCTTGGAAGGCTTTGAGGTGTCTTGTGAAAACACCGAGTTCACTGCAGCAAGCAACAAAACAACAGCAAGAGGCAATAAAAGAATCTCTGCTTTGTGGATCCTTAACAGCACTGCCCCAGAGAGAGGAAACCCAAAGTCTGATGGAGATTCCCTATTCTCAAAACCCTTTGCACTGTTATTCTTCGCAGCTAAGAGCGGATGAAAACAGAAGGCCCAGCAGCTGACGTCCCTGACAATTGCAGGGCTGCCTGTTGCTGGGTTTGGTCTTTAAGAATAAAATTGAACTGTACCTGGGATGGAAAGCTTCCACCTTCCAAAACCACCATGAACCTTACAACAGCCTTAGAGCATGAGGGGCTGGAGCAGCCTTTGAGCTTGCACTTGCCCCAGGAGCGAAAAGACTCCAAGGATGCAAAGCCCGCTGAGTCCAGCGCAAAACTTCCTCCCATCCCGCTGGCAAAATCCAAGCTGGTATTTAAAATCCTGAAAACCCCCATGGATTTGAAACACTTCATGAAACGTGCAATTAAGCAACGTGGTTAAATTACGGCCTGATTTAAAAGGGTGGCAAAAAGAAGAATCAGTTCTTCATCTTGATCTGCTCCCAGCTGTACTCAAGATACTGTAAACCACTATTTCACTTTCCGACCAAGCAAAAGTGGAGGAGCAATAGGATTCATTCACTCAATTACATTTGTCTGCCGAAAAGCTGCTGTTAAATAAGAGGAAAAGAAAGTTGTGGTGCCTCAGAGGATGCATCCCCACACAGTCAGGATGGCCACCACCGTCCCACATACACACCCAGGATCTGGGGGCGCCTGATGAGGTTCCATCGCTTTGACTAAGTTCCTTCTTTAAAGATCTGTTTCAGGAGGAAACGGCTGCCAACGAGACAATTCCTTCCACACTTCAGCAGCTACAATTCTATTAACCTCCAAAACAAGGAGTGACAGCACGAACGCCAGCCTGAGCCTGTAATTAGGGAGGGCCACCCAGGGTCACTGTCATGGGGCACCTTCAACGTGGTGTAATTTGGCAAGCGCAGGGGTAGCACTAGCTGCACATACACTGGAAATGAACTTCTCTCAAGCTAAGCGGATGATTTCATTTCCCCAGTGGAGGAGACATCTAATTATCAATAATTCATGGGCACAGACAGACGTGCAAGTGGTTTTGAGAACTGAAGGAGAAACAGAAGTAATGATTCTTGGAATAGGAGCCAGCAGAGAGACAGATCCAGGGAGGGAAGAGAAGGTGCACTCAGCATGTGCATGTCAGAACCAATCTAATTTCAATCACATACAGGACAGCCTGGGTGCCAGCGTAACAGGGGTGTTTCCCCCATACACTGTGCAGGTGGTATATGACAGGATGCTTGCCTGGATGGAGCCCAGCTCTACCTATCCGGATGGACAACTCGCTCTCGTAGGCCAGCTGATGGGCACGTTCATGCTCATACTTTTCCTTCATCACTCGCTGGTCGAAGCTCAAGGCAAGCGCTGCGTGCGGAGGTCCACTGAGACCCTGCAAGGCAAGAGAGAAGGTCAAGGGTTTCCCCACGTATCCCCACCAACCTTCTCCCAGCACCATGCTCAGGATCCATGTATTGGGAAGCCAATCAGGGCATGTGTCACAGCTGCATGGAGAGGTGGCTTTTGGGTCCCCTCTTTCTATCCAGTTGTTTAGATTTAAACGTTCCTTTCCAGTAGAAACATCAAGAACAGGGTCAGGAGGAGCCAAGAGGTACAGGGCTAAAGAGAGAAAGCCAAAGTTCACGTGCATTAACAACAAGAAATACAATTCCATAAACGCAACTCCACAGTCAACACAAAGGAGACCAGCAGACAAGGAGAGACATTCATGAGCAGCTCAGAGGGTTGAGTTGCTGGGTTGCCCTCTGTCAAAGTTGAGTTTGCAGCAGGGTACCTGTTTCTTCAGCTTGGATGGAGCATCAGATGAGACACCATGTTCACAACCACCCAGCGTTAGGGCAGTGGGACTCATCCAGCTGGGCTGATGAAACTTCAGGCTCACTTGGAACATATTTCTACACCATTTATAACCTCCAGAAAGCAAAGGATGGCCAAAACCAACAGTGTCCAGCTCTGCATAAAGTCTGCAGGGAATTCAAGCAGACACCCTGCAGCAAGACAGACCACACTGTACCCATGGGTGATTCCTGCCAACCTGGGTATGGCTCATGAAAACCAGCCACAACTCAAGGATGGGCCAGAGACTTTATCTGCATCTGCCAAAGAAAACCTGGCAGACACCATGGCCTTTTCCCCATGGTGCTGGACACACAGAGGAAGATTGGATGTCCTTCTGGACACCCCGCGGCAGCTCCATCCTACCCAAAGAGAGCTATAAAACTGGTAGCAAATAGAGGCATAACCACACGGCTAAGAGAAGGGAGTGTGTCCATGGAGGTGGCTGTACAACCTCATGTAACCAAGCCCAAAACATGGGGAGCAGGACCTCAAGTCCCTGTGTCCTCACAGGACTGGGACCCATCCCTTCTGAGCATCCACAGGGAGGGATGTCCAGGCTGCACAGGAACACAGGCTTAGCTGGTGGATTGCTGGCAGCAGGATAAATGAACATACATGGAACAGGCAGAGACAGTAATGAGAGACTTGATGGGTAAGGTCGCATTAAACAAAAATAAAGGTTAAAGATGAATAACTAAATCTTCTACTCTCCCCTCATTTGCATAATATAGGCTGACCGGTACTATTAATACTCATCACATATTTGCTATCTGCTCTCTATTGCAGTTTAATCAGGTGTTTTCACCTCCCTTCACCCAGCAATTACAAGGTTCACGGGTGAGGTGCTCGGTTCAAACCCCTCTGGGAGGGGGGAGACCCATACAGCCCCACTGTGCCAGCTCATAGGAGACACCAGCAGCTCCGCACCTTCCATCCCCAGCAGCAGCTGGCAGAGCAGGCAGAAATACCACTGTTCTCCAGCAAAACCTGGATGACACAGAGAGGAAAGAGGGGAACTTCAGCATCGGGACCTGACTTGAGTAAAGCAGGAAGAGATTGAGAACGGAAACCCATTTGCAGGCATTGCATGGGGCTCTCCAGCCCTGCTCTCACTGCTGGCTGCCTCCTGCTTGCCACTGCTCTCACCTCAGAGATGGGAAACACCAGGTTTCATGGAGCAAAGGCTCCTTCCCCATGGCCCTTGTTAAATAAGCTACAATCACTGCAATAGCAGCTTTGCAGGCTTTATCACCGCCAGATTTATAGCTTTTCCCCAGCCCAAAGACTCAAATGGGTCTTGTCAGGCAGGGAAGCAAGCCCAGGGCAGAGCCAGAGCCCGCAGGACTCCGCAAGTTACAATAACTCAACCAAAGGGGAAAGAAACCCCTTGTACAAGCAGGAGCAGGCAGGTAACATTCAGCATCCACTCTCCATTACCATCTCCATAGATGCAAACAAGCAAGGTCCCTGTGAGGTCAAGACCACTTCCCTCAAGGTCTGCAGCCCTGATGAGGAGCCTTCCATGGCTATTTGCTGCGCCACCGTTCCCAGCACATCCAGCACTTCTGGATGTGGTACCCACAAATCTGCCTGCGGCGAAATGGAGGCAAACTTGAAGACATTTCAGATGCTTATTGTGAGGTCGGGTCACCTCCTGTGGCAGGCAGGAATACACAACACCAGGAATATGGGGAAATATTGGTGACCTTCAGGAAAGCACGCGCTTTAATCCAACTGTGATTGCTCTGACTCATTCCAGTCCAGCCGCTGCATGAGGCCCCTAATTGCAATGTGGCAGTGGGTTAAAAAAGCATTAGGAAGAGAAGAGGAAAGTCAACCCACGTTAATTAGTTCATGCCAGTAATTAGCATTAACCCAAATTACCACAGGGGCCTCAAAAAGCGAGCTGCAATGAGAGGCTTGGACAGGAAGATCTTGGAGGAAAACTATTCTGGGATGCGGGAGTCCCCGCTGCACTCGCCTCCGCTCGCGGAGCTACAAGGAAAGGTCATTAGATTGTCACAGCCCCATGTGGAAAAACAGACAAGGAAACAGAGGAAACCTCTGCAGAGAGCCTGAACAGGCAGATCCTGCTTTTGTTACCCAAAAGCTGCAGCAACCCCGAGGTAATCCATATGGAAACGTGTCCCTCTCCAAGCGATGTGGCTATCACCCTGGTATCGACAGTATTACCCTGGTGTTGCAGGGCAAAGGGGCGAGACGGTTTTAGATGAAGCAAGGATTTGGGATTGCATCCTGCCCCTTGCACAAGTTGCTAAGAAAGAAATGAAGAGTGACACCTTTGAGAAACAATCTGCTCTTCTCCACCTGACCAGGGAAGGAGAATATAGTGGTGACAAAAGCTGATGCTCTGGCTTTGGGTAGATCACTTGGTACCAAATCTGGAGGTGCTGCCTGTCTAGGATGATTGGTGATGCTGCTCTTCCCATGCAATATCTTACTGGCTCTAACTCAGCAAATGCCCTGGAACAGGCTCCACATAGCCAAAGGAAACAAAGACCATAATGCATCAATTAATGGCAGAAAGCACCTCAACAGGGAAGAGAAATGGAATAAATCCAACTACCTTATTAAAAAGAGATGGCAAATGTTCCTAACTTGTCCAGGAGCTAACACGGAGACAATAAGAGGCAATAACAAGCCATGCTCGGATGGTGCCCAGCGGCTCCCATTTCACACTTACTGAAGGAGACACAGTGATAACAGATCAGACACCAGAAAGCAGTAAGAGAAAGAGCAGGGTGGGGAGGGCAGGGAGGGAAAGGGGAGATGCTGCAGGTCCCCAGCCCACAGGGATAGACCCAGGGTGTCTCTGAAGCCCCCCTATACCCCTGCTGAGCTTGGGGTGAGCTCTATGCATCAGCCACTCGCTCAGCTCCACTGCTTCTGCACAGCTACACAGAGGCCAGGGTCTCTGGGGATGGAGGCAAAGGCTGGGCAGCAACAAAGCAGCGAGTTCCCAGCTCTTCTGAAGCAGAAAACCAGATTTATGTTCAAAATGTGACATAGGAAGGGAGCTCCCTTAGAAAGCACTGAGTTACCAGAGAGCCCGTTTGCGTGTAATGCAGCAGGCTGGTATTTTGTTATGTGAAGCAATATATCAAAGGCTGGATGCTCCCAAGTGAAACTCCATGGTGGTTCCATATCCCTGTGCCAGCATCACTTGTCTGCAGCCTACTGAGAGCTGAGGAACATGCAAGTGATGGTGAGCTACCCCATGCTCCCTCAGCACCCTTTGAGGTCATCTCTTGAGACCTCAGCTCCCAAAGTCCTTGGAGCACAGAGCTGGGCAGGTGAGGATGTGCCCGGGATGGGGTTTAAAGGCCACAGTGAGTGGTGCTGCCAGAATCCACAATGCCACAGAGCATCCCACCATGCTCCCAGCACAGCATTCCCCAGAACTGCCCCATCCCTGGCAGTGCTCAAGGCCAGGTTGGACACAGGGGCTTGGAGCAAGC
>WYDI02011944.1:6827-37170 GCA_009867235.2 Psittacus erithacus
GGATGGCAGGGGGAGCCAGAAGCACCTTTGGTTTTTTTTATGTTGGGCAATTCCTCATTTTTAAACACACACCCCCGGGACCACCCCCCCCCCCCCCCCCAAATGCTGCAGTGTAGTTTATTGTCTTCATGTGCTTTATTTGATACATTGTGTGGTTACTCTGAGTCATAAGGTACATGTAGACAAACCAGCAATTTTAATAAAATCTCTCATACTTCTGGGAATCTTGAATAAAGTGTGCCTTTTAAGACACAAACTCTTTAATTCTTCAAGTATATACATCACTGAAAACTAAGACATGTATGTCAATTCAAATACTAGAAAAATGCTGAAATTGAGGAGCAGCTTTTTACTGATTGCATCTGTAGCCACACTCAGTTCAGCAATAAGCAATCAAATTGCTTTTTATCTGTTTCTGTTGTATGAAGTATGAGAAAAGGTCAGGGGACAATTATTTAGGTTTATTTTAAAGAATTGCCTTCTTTCATCTCATCACTGTGGTTATAAATTGAATTTGTATTTCCTGTTTATACACAGCTTCCTTGGAAGGTTAGGGCAAGTATATTATATTAACCAGGGCTGTGCACAAGATTGATTTTTTTGCTTTGTTGTCCCAACCAATGAATAAATGCATGTAATGGATCAAAGGAAACAAAACATTTGATATTATTGTTGTTTTTTAACATTTTAAATTAATTTGGGGAAACTATGCAAATAAAATACAGTTTTAAAATGAGCATTTTCTCCTATTATCATATAAAGCTTTAAGAAATTATTTCTTTTTATTTTGGTCTGGCACTGAAATTTATTTTCTGTGGAATCTTTTACAATTTTAGGGAAGTCTTATTTCTGTTTTGATGGAAATCTATGTTTCTTATAGCAATTATGTTTTTGTAATAGCTTTATATATGACTTAGGACAGTTTACCATTACAATTGTACATCTAACATAGTCCAGTACAACTTTACTTAGATATGATCTAATCCAAAACTCATAAGATAAACTACTTATCTTTTTCAACATGCAGTGTATCAGTACCAAATTTTACACAGTTTCTTTAAAATACAGTAAGTTCTCAGCTTCTAGGCCCAGCTTTCCTTTAAACTTATGTCATGATGAAGATAAGCTACTCTTTCAAAGGTGAAATATGAGCCATTTCTTGAAATCACATATGTCTCAAACAGCTGCCTTAATGCACATAAAACGTTTGCATAATTCTTTTACTCTTATCAGAGACAAATTATGCAAAATTGCAGGAAAAAGGAAGTTTTATTTATGGAATTGAGAGGATGAGTCACATGCAAAATTTGTTCTGATCTTAACTGAGAAGCAGCTCCAAACTTGTAACAGTTGCAGTATATAAACTCTTCCTCTTAAAAGGACATAAGTATCAAAGCTGAAACCATGAAAAATATAGCTTTTTTGATTCTTGAGTTTACAGGTATTACATTTAGAATTTATTTTGGTTTAAGAAGCAAGTTTCTGAACTGAATGGGAAAAAAAAGGTCAGCTTGATACTTTCCTTGCTGGTTTATATTTCAGAAGGTAATAAAATCCTGTCTACTATTTCAGCAAATAATACATATTTTGTCAATACGGACCTATATTTTTATAATATTTGACAGGTATCAAAGTACAATTTTGAAAATAAATTTACCACTGAACTTTTGTAGATAGTCATTGGGTATAGTATAGTAAGTTTTTTTATTTCTTAATGTCATTAATACGAAAATAGAGATAATCAGTTTTATAAACAGAAATACACCTTTAAGACTGCACAAACAAAACTTTTCATGATGCAGTTGGAACTATAATACTTTGAATATAAGTATTTCTAGAATATAAGGCTGATTTTGAACTAAAAAGCTGAATGTAACAATTGTTAAATTCCAAAGAATTAAAAATAATTTTAAAAAATATTTGAAATTAATGAAGAAATTGAGTGGATTATGAAGGCATTAATGAAGATTAGTTTAGAGGTGAATTGTAGAAAAAAGAGGCTTAACAGGATAGAAGGAAAAAGGCTAATTATAAATGCATTGTCCACCTGAATATATTTTTGCATCCTGAGTAATTTGAATGATCATAGAATGATCACTTTCAGACTTGTTGCTTACTTATATTATTTGAAAATCTCTGTGAAAACCAGAAAAAAGCCTTACTGGGTTTAAGTGGCAAGGTTTTGGTAGCAAGGGAGGACTGCAGAGGTGACCCCTGTGAGAAGAGACCAAGGGCTGCCCGATGATGGACATGGCCTGCTCCAGCCAGCTTCAAAACTGTCCCATTGCAGGGCGCAGCCACGAGGTGACAGCAACACTGGTGGCACTTCTGTGACAAGAAATGTTAAAAAACACCAGGCAGCAGCTCCAAGAGAGAGAAAGAAATATGAGAGAAATGATTATGCAGATGTCATAGTTGGTGAAAAGGAAGGGGAGGAGGTGCTCCAGGAGCCAGATCAGAGATTTCCCTGCAGCCTGTGAAGAATATCATAAAGATGCAGATTATTTCCCTGCATCCTGTGGATGACCACACCCTATAGCCTGTGGAACCCCACAATGGAACACATGGATGTGCCCTGAAGGAACCTGCAGTGTATAGAAAGCACACACTGGAGCAGGCTCCTGGCAAGAAGTGTGGCTTGCAGGGGACCTATGCCAGAGCAGTCTACTCCTGATGGTCTGTACTCTGTGGAAGGGACCCACATTGGAGCAGTTCTTCAAGACCTGCAGCCTGCAGGAATGCCCCACAATGGAGCAGTTCATGAAGGACTCTATCTCATGGGAGAAATTGTCTCTGAAGAGAGGGAAAAGTGTGAGAAGAAAGGAGCAGCAGAGCCAAAGTGTTATAAACTGATCACAGACCCTGACTCCCCATCTTCCCTGAGCTGCCTGATGAGGTAAGTGATAGCAGAGTCAGGAATGAAGCAATGATATTGAACTTGGGAAAAAGGGAAGGGTCGGGGAAAGGTTTTTTTCAATTTCATCTTTGTTTCTTGCCATGATACTCTGTTTTAACTGGCAATAAATTAAATTAATTTTCCCCAGATCAAGTCTGTTTTTCTTGTGATGGTAACTGGTAAGCAATCTCTCTGTTTTAATCTCAATCAACAAGCTTTTTTGACCTGTCCACGAAGAGACAGAGGGTAATGAGAGAGCAGCTGTATGGTTGTCTGGCAGCTAGCCTAGGTCAACCCACCACAACAGTTTAAAACTATAAATCTTCTTTTAAGTCATATTTTACTGTAATATCAACTGATTAATTAAAAACAAGCAACAAAAATAAAAAAACCCACCAAACCCCCAAATCTGAAAAGTGACCAACAAAAAAAAGTCCATGCTGTAGAAAAGATGACTCTGAATGAATATTTGTAAGACTTCTGTTTTGTTAAAAATGTAGGATTCCTTTTATTGTAAGTGTACAGATGTAGTCAGCAGGAACATCAGTGAGGCTGGCACATCTTACAGAGTAGAATTCCCATATGCCTAAGTTCAGTGTACATACGTGATCTTTCCCCTACCCCAGATTCAGTTCTTCACTTGAGGTTTGTAAACGTTAAGGAGATGGGGGGGCAAGGGGGGTAGGGGGGGAAAATCTGCTGCAGAATTGAGTACAGCATTTGCTTATGAGGGAAAATAGTAACATAAAGGGCAGTAGCCAGAATCTGGAGTCCATGATCTTCATGTCATTAATATTGTATTATACACAAGAGATTGTTCTTCTGCATTAACAGGTTCCTTCGCAGAGCTGTGAAAATCCTTTGCTGAAAGGAAATCTTTCTACTGTTCTTATAAATGACTAACAGCAATCTCAGAGAATATAGAGAGTATGACCAATAGGAAAATCACTGGAAGCCACAGAAGGGTGCAATTTTGTATAAACTTCTCTAGCAGGATACTCTGGGCTAAAAGGAACTTCTGCAGAAACTATGGAAAGTAGATCAACAATAAACTCATCTAATAAAACTACTTGTTACAAAGGATCCCTGAAATAGTATCACCAGCTCTCCATACTTGTAATGAAACACTTTCACTTCTGGACATTTGGTTCAAGGCCAAACAGCTTTAATGTGGATCACTGCATATGAACATGGTTGCTCCAGAAGTATCACTATTCAAGCCAAAGCACCATCAGAGCAAGCTTTGTCCTGCATTACAGATACTAGCGCAGCAGGAATCTGAAAAGTAAGCAATGCAGCATTTTGTTCCTTATTATGACTTTGGATTAATTCTTTGGCTTTTAAAATTATATTCTCAGAGAAAGTTTCCATATACTGTTTCTACATTAAACCCTGAGTTTAATTATAACTCCTGCCACTGGAAACTTTTTCAACAGGAATTCATGTAAAAACAAGCAGACTGTATCACGAAAGATCAGCAACATTAAGCTAATCTGTTTGGTGACCAGGCACTTTAATTATCTTTGAAAACATACATAAAATTATTACTAAAACAGCAAAGGTATTACTAAACATGTGAGTTTCAGGCTGTTACTGAAAAGCGATGACACTGTACTGAGCATTTAAAAGTTAACCTTGTAAGATATACTGCTACACTGGAGTATGGCATTAGAATGAAAATACTGATCCTAATGAATCAGACAATGACTAAATAGTCTCTCTAGATCAAAACCATTTTTTGACAACATAATCTGAACTCATCACCAGCCTGCACTCATTACTCAAGGAAAAGGAAATTAAGTTAATAAAAAAATCACCTGGGAAAGGATTCTACTAGTAATTTTTATGGTGTTGCTTAGAAATATTAATGAAAAGGCAAAAGAAATCATAGTGTCTCTTCTATAAGCAGGTAAGTAATCATGACATCGGAACTGAATAGATTTTCTCACATATATTTCATACGATCATAGAATCATGTAACGGTTTGGGTTGGAAGGGGTCAGTGACTAACAACCCTCAAAGTAAAAACTTCTTCCTAATATAAACCTAACCTTTTCCAGTTTAAAGCAGTTACCCCTTGTCCTATTGCTACTTGCTTTTACAAAATGGCCCTCTTCAGCTTTGTTGTAGGCCCACTTTAGGTACTACAAGGCTGCTCTAAAGTCTCCACAGAGCTTCTCTTCTCCAGGCTGACAAGCCCAACTTGCTCAGCCTGTGTCCATAGGAGAGGTGCTCCAGCCCTTTGATCATCTTCATGGCCCTACTCTGGATTCATTGAAGCAGGCCCACATCCTTCTTATGTTGGGGTCCCCAGAGCTGAACACAGCACTCCAGGTGGGGTCTTATGAGAATGAGGGTGAGAATTGCCTCCCTTGACCATGCTTCTTTTGATGTAGCCCAGCATACGGTTGGCTTTCTGGGCTGCGAGCTCATGCTGAGTGTCTTGTCAACCAAAACCTCCAAATGCTTCTCAGGGCATCTCTCAATCCATTCTCCATTTATTTCCTTCCATTATATTTTGGAACCCCTTTTCTAAGGTAAGTTGGCTGATTCCATTCCGTTATGAGGCACTAGAAAGTTCATATAGCCTTAAGCAAGTTGTCAATATAGTATAAAAACAAGGACCACAGCATTAGTACTGCTTTCTCTATGTTTTAAAGGCAGGTTACTTTTGTATAACTTCCATGCCTATTTCAGAGTCAAGGACTTTTCTGACTTCTCTTGTCCATTCTAGTGAGTTTAAAACAAAACTTTCAGTGTGATTGATGCAGGAACATGTTTTTCAGCATTGTTTTTTAGAATATGTATGTGCCATTTTCAGTCCTGACAAGGAGAAAGCACAAACCTTTAACTATCCTTCAGAATAAGCATAATTAAAACCTGAAAATTTCATTAAGATCATGGGAAGGAACTTGTAAGGGTTTCCAATATTTCTTAGGCTACTTCAGTGAGCTAACTGCACCCATCTCTTTGAGATATAATAGGTGCTGATTCAAAATCCAACGTGTACACTGTGCCTCAGAGTAAATTCAGTCTTATCCAGAGACCAGAAAGCCTGATAAAAGTGATCAGCCTCTGGAAAAGAGAAGAAAATTTGAATTTTTCCCTTAATAAGAGGGCCATGTGGAAAGTCCTGGTCAGAGAAATTTTTAGGAAATGCTAGAATAGCAAATTTCTTACCTTACTTCAGCATGAAAACTAAGTGAGAAATAGAAGCTTTTGACTTCTAGCCAAGAATAAAAACTGCCTAATAAAGGGAGAAATATGACCTAAGCTGTCTTTCAAGGAAGTGAAAGAAAAGTGAAAGAGTATATTTGTTTACCGCAGAAGTTATTACTCTACTTGTGACAGAGACAGTGTACCAAATTAAAATGAGTTTTAAACGAAGGAGTTAAATTCTTGTTCCTTCAGAAACATTGCATTGATTGCTATATTTCTATGAACTTCTGAGCTGTGTTGTAATTTGTTTATAGACACAATGAATCTGTAAGGGAGAACTGGCTTTTGTCTTGATGATTTTCTGGCTATGATTGCTTCCTGTGGCACATAATACTCCCTTGTCTTTTCTTAAGACAGAAAATTTTCATTACTAAATTTTTTTCAGGATGTAGTTGGAAAAATGCAACAGAAATTGTTAGATATAAAAAAAATGAAAAATACTATGGAATTTTTAATAAAACACTTAAGATAGCATTAGTGTTATGAAAACAAAGACTTGTACTAGTCACTTCACTACTGTTCAAATCTATTAAAATTAAGGAGACTGTGTGCAGGATGATGGCAACAGATACCCACTTTCTTAGCGTGTAGGTAATTTTGATCGAGAACCCTTTTTATCCACATTTTATCTACTCTACTAAAACAAGAAAATTTTACCTGTAGTTAACAGAGTGAAAATACAAAAGTTGCTGTGTCTGTACCTTAATATAAAAAAAAAATTTTAAAAAGACTTGGCTGGAAAAATATTACTGACAATTCTCCCACAATACCACGTTACAATACATTATAATTTCATTACATTCATATTATACATGGGGCTCTCTGTCAGACAAAAGTCATAGCTTTCCAGCCTATTCTCGCTGAAATTTGTCAGATATTTTAAGTATGCCAGTGGATTTCAATTCTGCTTCCTTTGTATCTTGATTATGAGATTCATTGAAAAGACATTGACTAGTGACAAACTGGCTATTTACCCAGACTTCAGGCACAGCTGTGCATCAAGATGCTAATGTTTTTAGGAAACAATTACCAGTTTAAGCACCAACCTGAAGAACTGGGTGGTATTTGGTTTATTTATCAGCTAATGTAAACATCAAGGACCCATTTTGCTTTCCATTGCTTTAAATATACTTAGCAAGATGTTGAAAGAATAACAACTGCATAATAAGAAGAAGTTATGCAAAGAGGGAATCTTCACTGCCACAAAATTCTCCCAGATTTTGATGGCAGGGCATGAAATTACTGACTGCAATCAAGCAGCTGTAAGTGGAGCAATGCTTAGTTTCTGTACGCATCTATCTGTGTCTTTTTCCTTTTTTTTTTTTTAATTTTTCCACACACATGAAATGACAATTTTTTTTTTTGCAGCTTCTTTCTTGAAGTCACAGGAGTTTAGGGGCTTACGGAGGTGACGTCTTTTTAATCTAGAACGTATTGCTTCTATAATGGCAAGGTTGTTCTTTTCAGTTACATACATGTATATCCATTTATGGTGGATATACATGGCACTTCACAAATAGCATGAGCAATAGGAAGTGGCAGAGAGCTGAGCCATTACAGTAGGAGACAAGTCTTCTTTCCATAGGAGATAACCGAAACATCTACCTCCAGAAGGAGTCACGAGCAGGAATGCCTCACACTACAGCATGTCACTCAAGGCTCTGTCCAACCTGACCTTGAACACTGCCAAGGATGGAGCATTTACCACTTCTTTGGGCAACCTTTTTCAGTGGCTCACTACCCTTACAGTGAAGAACTTCTTCCTTGTATCTAACCTGAACTTCCCCTGTTTAAGTTTAAAACCATCACCCTTTGTCCCTGTTGAAGAGCCCCTCCCCAGCATCCTTGTAGGCCCCCTTCAGGTACTAAAAGGCTGGTATGAGTTCTCCACACAGCCTTCTCTTCTCCAGGTTGAACAGTCCCAACCTTCTCAGCCTGTCTTCATGCAGGAGGTGCTCCAGTCCCCTGATCAACCTTGTGTCCCTCCTCTGGACTTGCTCCAACAGCTCCATGTTCTTCTTATGCTGAAGACACCAGAACTGCACACAGTGATACAAATGGGGTTTCATGAGAGCAGAGTAGAGGGTCAGGATCACCCCTTTTGACCTGCTGGTCATGCTGCTTTTGATGCAGCCCAGGATACAGTTGGCTTTCTGGGCTGCTAGTGCACACTGCCGGCTCATGTTCAGTTTCTCATCAACCAGCACACCAAGTCCTTCTCCTGAGGACTGCTCTGAATTACTTCTCCACACAATCTGTAGTTGCGCCTGGGATTGCCCCTACCCAGGTGTAGGACTTTGTACTTAGCACTGTTGAACTTCATGAGGTTGGCATTGGCCCACCTCTCAAGCATGTTAAGGTCCCTCTGAGTGGCATCCCTTTCCTCCAGTGTATCAACCGAACCACACAGCTTGGTGTTGTCAGCAAACTTGCTGAGGGTGCACTCAATCCCACTGTCCATGTCACCAGCAAAGATGTTGAACAGGACTGTTCCCAACACCTACCCCTGGGGGACACCACTTATTACCCAATTCCATTGGGACATTAGGCTGCTGACCATTATCTCTTACTTTTCCATTTTCTGACTCTGTTAGAGTCATTGAGCATCCTAGTCATCTCCATATTTATGAATTCTTCTTAATTTATCACCTTCTAGATGTGCACAAGCCAGTAGAAAAGGCTTCATCAGTTCTGGCTTGGCAAACTAACCTTTCTGTATCTACTGAGGTTAAATTCTCTTCCAGTCACAGATGTTCTTCTTTATTTCTTATCATGTTACACATCCTTGTCCAAAGTCACTGTTTTTTCTGCTCTAAAACTGAGGTCAGATTCATTCATCTTTTTTTTTCTGTGGTGTCTGGCTATCAAATAAGTCTCTGCAAAGTAAAACATATGTTGCATTTTGTCTCCTTCCATGAGCTCATGTTGAGGGACTTACTTTAAACCATTATTTCTGCTTTCACCTCTACACATGGGGTGGGTATCCCACAGGTACTTGACTCTGACCATGATCCTGTACAACAGCGCAAACCAAAAGAAAAAACCCCATCCCAGAGGGTACAGAATTATTCCGCTTTCGTGTCTTCAAATGCAATTTTGTCTCAAAGAAAATGAGTCTTGCACATATTTGCTTGTGGTTCATTTCTCATTTCCTGCCTGATTCGGTAAAGAAATAAGCATCATACTAAAAATGGAAGGGAAAAAAACTTAAACACTTCAGACACTCTTTATTTAGGGTGAGACGGTGGCAAATACGTATTAAAAAAATGAAGAGCTGCTTAAGTATATTATAATTTGAATGTATGGTTTTATTTTAGTTTAGTGTAGTTTAGTTTAGTTTAGTTTAGTTTGCTTTAGTTTACTTTAGTTTACTTTAGTTTATCCATGTTTTATCAAAGTCTGTTTTCACCATGATGAATGTGTATTTAGCCATAAAATACACCATAAATCTTTAGTCTGAAATATTAAGCTATTTTGGGGATTTATAGGCTTCTTCAGAAATTTCATCGGTAGTATTTATAAATTGAAAAAATGAAGAGAAAACATAATTTAAATTGAGTCCCTCTACAACTAAAAATGTTTGTTATTGCTGTAATATACAGCAAAATACTATCAGACATATGGCACTGCTATGCGAGCCATATGCCTGCATCTTTTACAGAGCATATGGTAAGAGTTTAAAATAAGCAGCATTATAAAAATATGATGGATTTAAAAAATGTATTATTTTTAACAAATAAACTTTCAAATTTCTTTTTTTTTTTTTTGTTTTATAAAGCAGGTATTTGTAGGAATATTTCTGACATAATCTTCAGCTATTAAAGCCGTGTAATATTAAGAGCTCCTCTTGTCTGTTTGGCTGCTTATATCTCCACCAGAAATGGTTGAAATTATTTCATGTCATAACCAAAGTGTAAGGAAAAAAGTTTTGCTGAAAAAAACCCCTGATGTTTTAGAATATAGTTGATAGTGTGCAAAAGTACTGTTATATGCTACTAAACAGGATGGAAAATATTTTTTTGTGTGTCAAGGATTTCTGTTTTGGAACATGATACTTCTCATAGAAAAGTAAGCTGGGCAAAACTGTGAAGCAATGTACCATTGCTTCACCTTTAAATGCCTCTGGAAAATATTTTTTCCTTTAGGAGTACGAAGTTTATAAAGAAGCTCAAAAAGGGGCAAGTCCTGTTCTTCCCATTTTTGATGCCAAGAGGTCACTGCTGTGATGAGAAGCCTCATTCTGTAAAGGCTCATATAATGCTCCTAATCAACATGGGGCCTTATGTTAGCATTATTGCTTCTTATATTTCCAGATACATGTACTGATAGCAAATCTCTTGTTGTGATTACTTTAGTTCAGCTCAGATTTCATTAGCATTCAAATTCCATAACCATTCTTCACAAAATTGGTAGTTAATAATGTACTAACCAGGCAAACAAATAAAAATCTTACTGTATTGCTTAATAAGCTACCTAATATTTCATACATTTTTCAAAAAAAAGAATTTTCAGCTTCACTGCAACAATGCACCATTTGTTTTTATGTTCCTTTCTACTATATAGTTGTCAGGATTTTCATTTTGTCTCAGTCTATCCTTCCTCTCTTTCTTTGCCTTTCTTTTAGATTTTGTAGCATTGCTACAGTAAAAAAGAAAATATTGATAAATGAAGCTTGCCATTAAGGGGAAGCAATTTATAGCAGAGTGAAAATTTATAACAGTGATTTGAATTATTAGAAGGCAATGAATCTTCTGAAATACAAATGTGTACAATTTTGTGAAAGAGTGTAAAACTGTTTGTTTTTCTTGTTCCTTGCTTTATCTTCCTGAGTTTCAGTGTTTAACAGTAAGATTGGACAACTAATAAACAGTCTCTCCTGTTTGTTGGTCAAATAAAAAAAAAATGGAAGAAAATGTTTTGAATTAACATATATTTTGTTTCATTTTTATTCTTCTATTAAAAACACAACTTCTTTTGCTTTATATAAATTAATAGATTTTTATATGCAACATTGCTTTTAAATTAAAATTGATTCTTTTTCTTCAGAATTTTACCTTTTCAGAACACATAACTCAGTGAATCAAGAGGAATTCAAAACTGTTTCTCTACCATTACATTTGTATTTATTATGTATGATTTTAAAAAATACTGCTTCAAACATTGCATCTACCTATATATAAGAAATCACACAGTATAATATTATCCTTTCATACCACTTCTGTATATTTTCAATTTTCCTAACCCAGCCTTCTCTTTGATTCAGAGATTCTATCAAGTTTAGCCCAGGTTGAAACTCAGTCTGGTTCTTCTACTGCAGAATACTTTACCTGTCACTATTTTTACAGTATTTTCCTTATTTAAAAAATTTTCTATTCAGTCAAATCCAGTAGTTGCTCTTCTTACAGCTTCTTGTTTTGTTCCACTGTGAAGTTGTTAAAATTAGAATCTTTTAAAGGTCTTTCACAGGCCTTGCAAAAGGTCCTGAAGATATATTTTTAGGAAAAAGAGTGCACAATTATGCATGGAGTGCTTAGATTTGATAAAAAAGGCACGTTGGCTGCTTTCTTCATTTCCCACTATACAAAAGAGTGAAGGCATAGGACTTTCTATGGAAAAGACAAGAATTAAAAGACGTTTTCTTAACAAAATCTTACCCGACCTTCAAAACAAGCTTAAAAAGTATGGTTGTTTTTTGGTTTTGTTTGCTTGTTTGGTTGTTGTGTATTTGATATTTCTTTTTTTGTGGCTTTTTTATTTTTCCAATTTTTGGGTTTTGTTTTTTCTGGTTTTGGTTTTGGGTTTTTTTCCCCCTGATCTATATAAATAAAAAGCTGAAGTTGTTAGAAATCCAGTAAGAAATATGGAGTAAACTTCTTCATCACTGTTCCTAGGCATCTGGTATTAATATACATTTGTAGAAAATTGTTTGACATTTTGGCATTTTTCTATTAATGTTAATAGTATTAGGAGTAACTAAAATGACAGGTCAAAATTCCTTGTACAATTCAGAAATGAAAATACGCTCATTCCATATGCATATGTTTAACTGCAATTTCTATTTACTGCTTGGTCCAGAGACAATCACAGCATTACAACTGCAGTTGCAATTGCAGACACAACATGATCATGATAAATATTGATGAATAAGTGTGAAATGAAAGAAGAAGGCAGCTTGGGTGTCATCCAGCAAGGATACATGTCTAAGGATGACTTTATGGAAAGGTCATCTGGGGAAAAGGATTTGCAATTTCCCATTCAGTACAAGTTAGTGAAAGGGAACATCACCTCCACCTTGAATGCACAGGTTTTCTTTCATTGCAGTTTTCCAGAAAAACAACTTACTTAGGTTAAAATTTTAAGTGAAATGCATTACCCTATGCTGTGTTATTGTATATGGCTGTGGCATATTGTATCTGATCAATCATATCAGACTATGTTTCACATCACTGCTTGTGTGTTATCATTTTAGTCACCTCACATTAGAAACTGACATATCACTTTGGAAATTTGAATCAAAAAGGGGAACTTTTTTAGAGATTACAGTTATGAGAAGTGAGCTGTCAAATCAGTTTACATTTTCTAGATAAAGTCTAATACAAGCACCATGCACTTAACCCTAAAAAGCTGCAGAATTACTTGCCCATCCAGGGACAATCTTTATCCAAAGAAGACTGGATATCTTTTTTCTTCCTTTTTTTCTTTTTTTCTTTTTTTTTTTTTTTTTAACGTATTATTGGTTTTATTCAGGGACTTAATGAAAATCTTGAAACAGAATAATTATTTTCTCCATAACTTTCACTACCTTCTTGCATCCTGTCACTTTCAGAAAATACTACTGTAATTCCTATTGCATCAGAAACCTAAGTAATACTTTTAAACATCATCGTGTCTTTGAAAGAACAGGAATGTTGTGTTAAAACAACACCTACTGTTTCCTTTCTGAATATGTAACTCCAATGAAGCAGAAGCAAACCCGACCTGGGAAAACTACTGTCAAATTCCTCTAAGGCTCTTTGGCCAGAAAGCAAAGAATTAGGTTTGAATATTTAAGTTTGTAGTAGAAATAGAAGTCTCCACATTCCATCTATTTTTAAGACCTGTCATTTTCTGTTTCAGATTGTCCACATTTCTCTCCTACCAAACCATGTTTGGTAGCCTATTTCACTTCAGTAAAATAAAGCAAAACAGGGCTAATATGAAGTGTTCATAAATTAGAGAAATAAATATCCTTCTTGTTTGAGGTGCTCAACTCTGTGGCTAAATATGATGATCATAGAATCATAGAATAGTTAGGGTTGGAAAGAACCTTAAGATCATCTAGTTCCAACCCCCTGCATGGGCAGGGATACCTCACACAAGACACATCAGTATATCACATCTTTACCCCCACACTTCCACAGCATTTCTTCTCTTTGTTCAATGTCCTGGCCTGCTGAATACATTTTAAGCAATCCTGAGTATTAATGTTCTGTATATCATCATATCTTTACTACAAATCTGTTGTTGCAGGAAACTGTTAATATTCCAACAGCATTTTATATCACTATGAAAAAAAGTGTTGCAGACTCAGTGGTTATTACTGTTTTGATGGAAAGTAAGATGATTCCTTTTTGTTTTGCTACACCTTCTTCATCCACGTAATCATCTTATATGCTTTTACCTATCTTATAATTAGTTATAGTTAGTTTTCTGTCATTTTCAGTGGACTAGAAAGAGTTGTCACTGTGTGGGTGAGACTTGTCCTGCAGATTGCCAGTAAATTATGAGATCACATGAGGAGACAATGGATTCTGTAAAATCTTCCCCAAAAATGCTCTAATCTGAGATAACAGGAGAGGAAAGATAAACAGCTGCTGATTTCTGATGCTGCTGGGTACTGATTTCTCCTGCACCTGGAGCTGCATTATCAGACCACAGAGAAGTATTTTCTGCGCTGATAATGGAAGCAACTATTGCAAGCAACTAGAAAGACAAATATAAAAGCTGCACACTGCATTATTTCCAAGCAGAATATTCTACTGTAATTTAAATCCATCCATTCTGTAGTGTTTTGAAGTGTGCCTATTTCTTAACAGAAAAATAACCAAAATGCAGATGCTATAGCAATAACTGGAGTCAGATTCAAGAGAGAATGAAAATGAATAGTTTAGCTAAGGCAGTTGTCACTGCTGGGTTAAAAAGCTCCTGAAAAATCCCATCATATACAAAATTCAGGTAGATTCCTTTTACTATGACTTCAGGAAAATAAGACGGTTTTAATTTCCGAGCATGATGCATTGCCCTTTGCAGTGTTATGGCAGGTTGCATCTGATCAGTCACACCAGATTACACTGCACATCAAAGCAAATATAATCATTCCAGTCACATCAGATTACAAGACAACATATCATGTTGGCAATTTGAACTCAAGTCTTTTGAAGGGTAATTTTTGAGTGTGGGATTAAAATATCCATCCCAATCAAAGGTCAATAGGTACACTTCAGATATCAAATGTGCTGTATTTGGCACATTTTTCTTCAGTTTTGCATTGGGTTGATGAAGTCAGAACCAGTAGGGATGAAGGTGGAGAAACAAGGCAAAAGGACAACAGTGTCTAAACTACAGGTAAAAAACACGTGCAGCAAATGGGGAAAAAAGCTGAATGTTCATAGCACAAACTTATGTGTGGATGAAGTGTGATTGCAAAGAAACGAAAGCAAAGAGACTGACATGATTGTGCAGAGATCATTAAGAACTGTGTTGCATAGTTTGTACCATATACATATGCATATGTGTATTCACTATGTATGTTTATGTCAGAACTCATATTTCAGGTTCATGTTTCTAAGCACATGTATCTGAGATACATATTTGCAAGACTGGTGGTTAGAGGCAGGTCTTGCTGTTCAGAGATGAGGAAGCCAGAACAGCTTTAACTGTCCTCTGCTTTCTCTTAATCCTGGGCTGCTTTGCCATTTCTAACATCATTTTCATATCCCAAAAGCTGACATAGGTAGTGTTATCATCTCTAGCCTGTTGCTTTGTCCAGAATGCCTGACAGTCCCACATCTCTAACGATTCCTCTTGCCACCTGTAAGTCCTCCTTCAGCCACTTTCTTTTTAGTTTTTTTCAGAAAAATGTAAGGATTTTATTTTCTTGATTTAGTTCTGAAAAAAAAAATACTTTGAATTTATGCAAGGCATAGAGTCATCTGGCAAGGTCTGATTGGAAAAAACTCCAGTTCCAGACCCATTTCGTTTGTGATCCCAAGAGTGAAATTAAGATGCAAACAAGGTCAAGTACTATAATTGATCAGCTGGTTTATTACGAAAACATATTTACTATAAAAAAGGGAAATTATTGTAATAAAGGGAATAGCAATAGGGCAGATTGGAAAAAAGGGTGGAAATGAAGCAAGGATTTGGGGTGCAGAGACAGTGTGTCAATGACAATAGATAATCGTCCTTGATGAAACACACAAAAATAGAAAAGCACAGTTTGTCACAAGGTTGTGAGAACATTACCGTGAAAATAGGGGACTTAACACCGCTGTTAGCAAAAGGGAGTCTTATATCAGTAAACCTCTGTTCACACGCTAGTTATGCTGCACTGATGTTGCAACTGGTAAGTTTCCACTTCAACCCAAGGGGGGATATAAGGACCTGTGCTGGGATGGATGGGTGAGAAGACCACATGCACATCTTGATTCGGGGGATGCCCAGACAACGCACTGCCTACCATTCCTCCAACCGGGCAATATGTTCCATCTCCTTCTCCTGGTCGGCTGTATCTCATATAACCAGGGGTTGGTATGTACGTAACCTGCTTCGCATTAATAGATATATATTTGTTTTGCACTAATAACTCAATAAATAGACTAGAGCATTTGACTGTTTATATTGTGTTTGGTGTCCAGTCTTTGTACATGGGAATCCTAAGAACCTGGAACAGAGAGAAAGAGAGAGATAGTAACCACCGTGGACCAAGTTGTGTTCCTGGGATCCTTTGTCATCATCGTTGGTGGTGGGTGTTTTCATGGAGGTGGCTTCTGGAGCTGTCCCCTTGAAGGTATCGTGTGGAGTGTGTCTCTTGGGGTTGTCCTCATGGTGATATCTTGCTAAGGGTGTCCCTCAGGGTTCATAGTAGTCATTGATGGAGAGAGTCTTCACGGAGGTGTCCTTCTGGAGTCATCCTCATGGCAATGGCTTCTTCTTGTGATTACCTTTTCCCCTTTTTATAATGAGTTGGGGGGAGTAACTCTGTTCTTCATGTCACGTATTATATGTTCTTGGTGGACCAGTTTTCCTGGTCTTGCAGCCAGCTCTTCAGCTGCATGTGTTTGCAGCAATTTTTGGGTTAATGGGGCAGCAATTGCTCACACCAGTCCTGGAGGTAATGGACAGAAAAGCCTTAGCTCTTTCCCACTCCTCCCTCAGTCAGTGATGGTGGAATCCCAGTTCAGCTCCCCACCCCCTTCTCTCAGACAATGGATATTGGAGTCTTATCTCAACTCCTCCCACTCATCTGAGACAAAAGATAGGTGGAATTCTATTTCAATTCCTCATACCAATCTTTGAGACAATGGATTGGTGGAATTCCATCTCAGCTTCTCACACCAATCTTTGGGACAATGGATAGTGGAGTCTGATTTCAGATTAGTCTCTCATGTCATCCTAACACTGTCATCAGTTCATCCTCCCTGTTGCTGTGTGGGGAGCCCTGTAGTAAGGTTTCAGTCTAACAAGCAAAGATCATAAAAACCCTGTTTGAAAGTTCTGATAAGATCCATCTGTCACAGCTGGTGAAACCTTCTTTCCATTAGCATGAGCTTTTCTATGTCTTATGAGTCAGCTACATGTCCATAACAAAAAAAAAAAAAAAATGAAACAGGGGATTTCCTTTTTTCCCCCAAATCTTTTTTCTAGGGCTGTGAGGTGTCTGAAAGACCATCTGTGGGGAAGGTGAAGATGTAGCACATATGCAGCAGAAGGCCAGGTGGATTGCACATGCTCATCACTGATCCTCAGTGAATGCTACTGCGCACACTGTGATGTGCCTGCTCTTGAATGTACAGCTCCCAGGCATCCAGAAATTTTAAAAATGGTCTAATCGTAGCTGAGTGGAGTCTGCCTAAGTCAAAGGGATTTTAAATGAATTTGTGGATCTACCTAAGTTGAAAGCAATGCATAGTAAGGGCTGTATTATGTCTGAGAGTCTTCAGTGTGACAAGAAGTAAAATCACATGGAATGCTAGCCTCCACTGCACTTAATCTGAAGAAAGCAATATAGCCTTTTTTGCTAACTTTTTTTTTTCTTCTAAAACTCTCATGCTATATCTACTTATATAATGTAAGAAACTATAATAAAGTCAAATGCAGCAATTTGACACAGAGTCAAAGAACTGCTGTTTGTAAGGGACCACAGGAGATTGTGAAGCTACTTAAAGCGCAACTAGATCAGAACAGCCTTGAGCTAGTCTTAAAAAACCCTTAAAATAATTGTAAATCATTATCTTCAAATAATTTTAAAAACCTTGAAGTCTCCAGATTCTGCAACCCCACAGGCAAGGTATTGCAACCCTTACACACCATAGCTTCCAAAAATCTAAGTTGCTAAAACCATTTCCCCAGACAAAAATCAATTATGCTTCCTTTCTCATTTCAATTTTCTGGTCAACACAAGTGTTATGTTAGCATTCACTTCATGTATAACGTCTGCAAGCTAGGAAATGAGTGTTTCTGCTAAAGGGATTACAATTTACTTTCTCCCTTATTTCCTTGCAAGGCCTTCCCAATCCCAGTCCGTCTATTTATTTTAATCTGCTGTGTTTGTTAGTACATGTGACTAGAAAAATGTAGTTTCTTCTTTTTTTTCCCGCTCTACAATTCAGAGAAAGAATCAGAAATATCTAGATCATTAAATATTTTAACTGATTTGTTTATCACTAATATGATTCAGTTCAGTTCACTGATAATACATGCTGCATTTTATTAATTGGTTCTTGGCAACTAGCCTGCTCATTCCCATTATAATGCCTTTTTTATCTAATAAGCATTTTGATAAAGCTAAGGTTATTTTAAAAAGATCTCTTTCTGCAGACTTCAAGTTAAAACTAGACTGTTTCAAAATGAGATTTTGAATCCTTTTCTGTCCTTGTTATAACCCTATAAATCTAGAGTAAAACCCAGTTCAAGAAGATAAGATCAGATTCTGTTGTAAGGATTGGGAGTCCATGTCTGGACACATAAATCTTCAAGCTAAGCATAGAATCATAGAATCAGCTGGTCTGGAAAAGACCTTTAAGCATGAAGTGATGAAGTGTGACATCATAACAGCCTTCCAGTATCTGGAGCGGGCCTACAAGGATCCTGGAGATCAACCCTTCATCAGGGACTGCAGTGGTAGGACAGCTGGTAATGGGTTCAAAATAAAACAGGAGAAACTCAGGTTAAATACAAGGAGGAAGGTCTTTACTGTGAGGGTGGTGAAGCACTGGAACAGGTTGCCCAAAGAAGTTGTAGCAAATGCTCTATCACTGGCAGTGTTCAAGGCCAGGTTGGGCAGAGCCTTGGGCAGCACCGTTTACTGTGAGGTGTCCGTGCCCATGGCAGTGAGGTTGGAACTACATGATCTTAAGGTCCTTTCCCACTCAAACCACTCTAAGATTGTATGATTCTATGGCTGAGTATGACCACCAGTAATTACAGTTTCTCTGATTCACTGGAGTTAAATCTGAAACATTGACGCAGAGAGATCACATCCTGTATTTGCCAAAATATTGCAGGCACAAAAAATCATACAGGTTTCTGGGTGCACATACTCTTCACCAGTTTGAAGAAACAGTATGGTTTCTCTTCTAATTTTGTTGTTTTCCCACAAAGTCCAACGGTCATTGCACCATTTTCTATTATTTTTTTTTATGCTGTTGCAATTTTTTTGATACTGTTCTGACTAAAAGGTTTATTTTCCTCTTACTGTGGATTACTTTGTATTTTTCAGGACAGAGATGCATCTCTGAGAATGGAGAAGTAAATCTTTTTTAATCAATGGATTTCTTACCATGCATGTATGCAAACCTTCTTTTGTTTCAGGTTCAGATGTTTGGGGTGCGGTTTGATGATTGATTTTAGTTTGCCTGTACTTATTCTCTGATCTATGGCTATACCATTCCTAGATAGAGTTTGGCAGAAGCATTGGTACTAATTGGATATTCATTGGTTCCTACATATTCTGCAAGTTTCTCTCTGTGACTATATTTAGTATTTTAACCCCAAATTTAGAATTCTAATCACAGTTAAAGACAATAGATAATCTTCAAGCTAACAGTTATGTAATTAATTCAGGTTTATATTTTTAGTAAGCAGGGAAGATATAAAAAGAAGAAAAACGTCTTTCATTTTTCTTTATATTGCTGTTTATTCATTGGAGAATCTCCCTAATGTGAGCAGTCTAATTTTTTAGATTTGAAATTATTTATGACTTTTATTTTTAAAGTAATTTTTAATACTTTTGTAGAGATGCTATATATCTCTAGCATATACTTAACCAAGGTATGGACAGCTGGATGCATAATGGTCTTAGAATGTATGTTCTCCACCAAATACATAACACATAAAGGATTATCTATAGATACTTAGGAAACTACTTTTTTTTTTTTTTTTTTTTTACTTTGTTAAACAATCATGTTATGGGTCTGTAGCTAATTCTCTTGATATGTGTTTCTGTTATTTTTAAGTTTTTAAATTTAGGCGGCATTGTTGGAGGATGTATTTTAAGCTGTACTGAGAGAAGTGATGAGTTTCTAACCAAGCCAAAAAAATGCAGTGAGAAATGCAGTCCAGCTCTTTTGGGAAGCAGCTGGGTCCCTGGAAATTTCCGCACAGGTTTGAAACGCTATGCTTTGGGGATACTGAGAATATCACTTTTTTCTAAAACAACAATAAAAACCACTTCACAGCAAACTTTGCTCCAGTCCTGATTGTCATTCAAAAACTTCCTTCTGACTGTATCAAGTCATGAAAAAAGATGACAAGACGTGGATGTTCTCTACTTAATCCTTGCTTTCCCAAGTAGTGTATGAGAATGAAGTGCAATATGTGTAAGAAGATTTTTGGGACATTATTTAACTTTCAGTTGGTTATTTCTTAGGTCTTTATATGCTAAGACAGATGGAATAAAGCACAATGTAAGTTGCTGGACTGCCCATACAAACACAAATAGAGAAGAAGCTTGCTGTAGACACTATATGTCTGTAGTATTTTATGTATTTATACAACAACAATTTTTTTAGAAATCCTGAATTGAATATAATAAACCGGCAGAGAAGCAGAAAAGTTTGCAATCCTGTTGGAAGGTTGCCACAAATGTACTCTGGTGAACAGCGAGGGTAAGAGTAGTAGTGAATCTCTTTTATGGTGCTGTTATCCGGACATAATGTGCTGGTTTTATGGAGTATCACCGCAGCTAGTATCCAAACTACCAGTGGAAATATAATTTAGGATCTGATGTGAGGTCTTGCAGTGCATCAGTAATTTAATTGGATCTTTCATCAATCCCATCTCTGTCATTAGCTGATAATTGCTTATCTTAAAAGAACTAGGGAATTTTGTACATATTTGACAGAGCTCAGTGGGTACCCAGTGTTTAAGCAGAACACACCTATAACATGATTGCTATGCTGGGGGGAAAAGAAGGAACTCTTTAGCCTCCTGATCCCCAGAGTAAAATGTTTTTCTACTCTTTATAAAAGTTCCTCTAAACTGGCCGTGGGTTTTGTAGGGTTTGTTTGTTTGTTTGTTTTGTTTGGGTTTTTGTGGTTTGGATTTTTTTTAATGGCTAAGGGCATAGGCTCAGTGTTCTAATAAACCATAGCCCCCACTAAACTAGTCAAAAGAGAGGCATATACCACATTAGACATATTCCACCAGATATTTTCTTGAATCTTGCAGAAGATGTTATTATGAGGAGTATAATAGGGGAATCTGAATAGAACAGAGATGAATGAGCACATTTTCACTCTAAACATTGTATGTATCTTTTTGCTTTCACAGTAGGTGTCTTGAAGGTTCTCCTAACCGATGCTGTTGTGTACTGTGCAGAAGGTCAGAGTAGATGATTGTAATGGTCCCTTGTAGCTTTATTATCTATGAATCTATACTCCTGGGAATTGTAAGTGCTAAGAAGCCTGCTTTAAAACACTGGTTACAGAAAAAGCAATAAAAAATTTTTTGGAGAAGGCACCCCTACCATCCCTCCTAATACGGGTTCTGAGTAGACAGATGAGGTAAATTTGGGAAGCAAATTGCAGGTGGATTTTTTTCGATTAAGAAAGAAGGAAAGAAAAGAGGGTGGGCAATTTCAAAACAACTTATGTACAAAGTTACTGACAAGTAGAAGAGTAAGGGAAAACTTAGATATAATTTAGCATGAAATTTGGTTGTAACAGACATGCATTATGAGGAGAGACAATAGAGGAAAAAATGCCTGGTTGATAGCTGTTTTGCTGCCAGATTCAGAGAAAACTTGGGATTTCATTAAATACTAGCAAAAAACAAAGCAAGCAAGCTGTAGAATGAATAATTCTAAACCTGTCAGATTATAGGTTTAAATTTCAACTTGAATGAAGGAAGAAGATAACTATCAGGAGCAAAATGTCCATTGAATAGCTAGCAGATAGTGGAATGATAAGGAAGGAGGAGCATGAACTTGTCAGGAGCAAAAAAATGGGTTTGTTGTTGATAATAGAATTTTAATTTTAGTATAAAAAAGGAAAATGGATAAAAATCTATTTTTGCATGAATCCTGTCTCAGGCACTAAAAAAGAAATCATTTCATATTACCTGTCAAAATTCCTCTCTCAAAGTTAATTAAAAGTCGTATGGATAGGGACACTGTCACATGGATGGAAAAGCAACTGAAGGGCCATTAACAAGGGATAATGATACACAGCAATGCTACAATGCATCAAGTTGCGGGGGAGCTGTCTGGTAGCCTGAAGGGACCAGTGTTAGTTCCAGGTTTTCCTGACATCCTCATTAATGATTTGGAAGTAGGAGTAAACAGTAAGGTAATGAAATTTACATGCTATAGTAAATTGTGAGGTGTTGCAAACACCAGTAATGGCACGAAAGTAATAGGAAGGGATCAAGCATTTTCAGAAACATGGACATAACAGCAAAATGAGATTCAATTTGGAACAAGGCTATCTAATAACATATGAAGGAAATAATCCAGAACATAGCTACAGAATGGGAGAGGGAAACCTGGAAAGCAAAAATGCTTAAAGAACCATGGAGGTGGTAATGGGTAGAAAATTAGGCATGAATCTAGCTAGTAATATGACATTAAGGGAGGCCAATGACCTTTTGATTTTCATACAAAGAGGTGTCAAAGAGTGAGGGAATTATAATCATTCATAGCATAACACTCACCCAAACTAAGCATGGGATACTGCATTCAGTTCTGGGCACCAGTTTACTAGAAAATTAAATGAGCAAATGAGATGCATTTCATAGTGGAGCTGCAAAAGTGAACAAAAGATGAAGGAGAACATTTTAGAAAATGTAAAAGCCAAATGCCACTCTGTATACCTTGGCCAAATGGCAACAGAAAAGAGACGTGAGAACATTGTGTCTGTATAAAGGTTGTAAACTCCAAAGGCAAAAAAGTATTTAGGAAGAAAAAAATAAATAGCAATAAATTTAGTAGGGTCAAATTAGGAAATAAATTAAAACATAAACCTAGAAAATTAGACACCAGGAAACAGTTCTTGGATTTAGTGGAGTTTCATCTTGCTTTTGGTTAGAAGAATTATCTTGTGAAAATGGACATTAGGAAAGCAAAATGTGTTAAAATTGTATTAATTGTGCAGTTTGTCATTTCCTAGTAAAGCATGTTTTGTTTTTTTTTCCTCTTGATTGTTGACTTAAACTCAATTACAGCATACTCTGGAGGTAAAGTAGTACAGGTTGCATTGTCTGGAACATTTTATAAAGGACTAAATAAATCAGCTCTCTATGTTTTAACAATCCATGCAAGTATTAGCTAAAATCAATAGCTGGACAGATATATGAAGGACAAAAATAACAGAACGGATGAAGAGAGCACTCAATAACCAGAAATATAGATAGAGAAAGGCCGCACGAGCTAGAGGTAGAGAAAGAAAAAAGCTGTATTAATTCCTACACTATCTTAGGGAGAGCAAGACAAGAAGCACAAAGCACTCTAATGAAAAGATAAGTTTAGTATCATCTGCAAATGTAGGATTTCCAAAGAAATTGATCTTTCATACCTCGAGACATAAAATTTGTTACAGAAAACTGTGTACTTTAGTTGCTTCCCCTTTCTAGACAGGCACCAAATTAATTTTTTTTACTTTTTTTTCTGGTTTTAAAACTATCTTGGAAGTTTCTATACTAGAAAAATATGTTGCTGTCAAATCCTAACACCGTGGTCTAAGAAAAGAAATTTGAAAAAAAAAAATTAAAAAAATGAAGTTTTTCCTTAAAGTGTAATCTGTAAAGAGATTAATTAAGGACACTTTATTCAGGGAAATAAAAAACTCAAGATTTTTCTAGGTCTACATGTTTCTGTACTAAGTTACAGAAGATTAGGAGGAAGCAGCAGGCAAATAAGGGTGACAAAAAAATCCAGCTCCCTATAACACAAAAAGAGAAGACAGATAAAATGAGACTATGTGGAGGCAAATATGTGACATACCAATGTTAAATAGGGCACTGTTGCCTACATTTCATTGTCTGGTATGGCATCCCTTACAAAACTCTGCTTAGGGGCACCTTCCACTGACATCTGAGACATGCCTTACCACTTTCTAGTATTTGTTAGGAAATATTGTAAGCCATTTTGAACAATTTAATCTGCCTGTGTGTTTTAAGTGTCTTCTTCAATTCTCATTTCCTACAGAAACTTGTCCCCCTTACTCTCCATAATAATCACATCTGCATTTATTTTTTGGTTTATATATATATATTTATTTTTTTTGGGGGGGGGGGTCAATTACAGTGAAATAATCTGATTTCTTATTTTTGGTTTGCTAAACTAAATTTAATGGCATTTAAAAATAACAAATTTGTGTACAAGGATCATTCACAAATCCCAAAGAACTGTAGGATATTGACAGAAATAATTTCTGGTTTGAGTATTTGGTGATATTTATGCAATTTCATATGATTGACACATCCTAATTCAAATGCAGAATAAAGTCTAGCTTTTCTTTTTAGTGTGCTAACATGTCTTTGTAACATCTTCTCCAAGAAATATGGAATAGCCACTGTTATAGTATTTTTGATAGTATATGCAAGAAATGTTGCTATTTTGATACAACCATACTGTGACATTTAACCTTGTGTGGAAGGTTACAATGACCCTAGAAGATAGTGAAAAATGGCTGAGGAGCAGGATGATGTCACAGTGATATGATATGATTTATTTTTTCCATAATTTGCTTTTCAGCTCTTCCTCTTCTTCCATTTCTCATGAGACTAACATGTTCACCTGAAGCAGATTAGTTAAGGCACAGTTTCACCTATTCAAAAAGATGGGGCTAATTGTAAGAGCTGAATGGTGAGTGGAAGTGTTGTGAATAATGTTTTAGGCTGTTTAAAGCTCAAATATGTTGTGAAAGAAAAACTTTTTTGGAGCAACGGTAGAACCAACGTGTATTTGTAGGCACACATGCAATGAGCATTTGAAGGGGGCGTCCACACTGCAGGTGGGCTTTTCAAAATGGAAGGTTTTTTTCATGTTGTTTATTTGTTACGCAACCAACACAACACAGCTGGGGCGACTGGAGGCTGTACAAGCCTAACAAAGGTCAGTTGTAAAGTTCTGTCCATGCTTGCACTAGAGAGCAGTAACATTTTTCCTGCCTTTTCTATCCGGAAGAGTTTACATAGGAATCCTAACCTTAAGAATGCAGAATCTCTGTAGCTTGCACAGTGCTTCAGGTCACCCTCTCTGTCCCTCTCTTTTCAAAGAGCACATATAGTATTCTACTAGAAAGGTGTAGCACATGAACAATGAACTACTCTGAGTATTTACTACTTACTGCTCACCCCAAGGATCATTGTGAGGATTCAGCAACCAGATGTAGCCTCTGGATTTGAATTAAGAGATGCCATTTCTTAAATCAATAAAACTCCTACACAGAGGCAGGGTTTTCAGAGATCTAATACCTTGCAGAGATATAAGGAAATGTAATGGGAACTGCTTCATGACTGAACAGACATACATCAAAGGTAATAGCTGCATAGTGAAGTGCTTAGATATGCAGCAAAAGAATGTGACTGATAGTCTATGGGCTAGTTTAGCCAGTAGTCTGCAGCCTTACTGAAGAATGCACAGTTATTTTAGTTGTAAGATCTTTAAACTTTATTAAATCTTAATTTTTATAAGCAATAGATGGCTATATATATGACAGAAGCATATAAGAATAGTACAAAGCAAAGACATAGAAAATGTACAAGCTGATCAACCAATATTTAGCCACTGAAAATCCAATGTATAATGATGCCACAAATTGAACTTTGCTCTTACTAATTTTCTCATGATTTCAGAGGAGCATTAATACTTTTTCTCTTCGTTTATTATTATTAGTAGTAGTAGTAGCAGTATTTTCAATTATTCTTATTATAAAAAAACATTGCAAAAGAATAAAAGCTGCTTAGTTCCTTTGGCTTTGAATCATTATGACTGTAGAGAACAGAGGCTTCTATCAGGATTATGTCCTTGCACTGCTGTAAAATAATGCAGATTTACTCTATTGAAAAGATTATATAGGTAGATTTACAAAGGTACAAATTGATTTCTTACTTTATTTCTACATGTGTTTTGAAAGCTCTTCTTGAGAAACACTCTTCTAATTATAGAAATTTAAAAAGTATAGTGGCTTGCATGGCTTGTAATGAAGAACCCAGGTTGCAGGCAAAAAGAACCTAGAGAACTCTGAGTCAATATGCACAAGGGCATGTAGAAGGATGCTACTTCAATTATTGCACCTTCATGGCAGATTTTGACAGGAATTTATTGATAAGATAGTATCCTTTCTTTAACTAATTGACAGACATTCAGAAGGTAGAAACACCTAAAAAGTACATTTTAAACTGTTTTTATTTGCAATAAAAAAACTAAACCAGAAGATCAGTGTCCCACTGCTTATCAAGTCACCATTAGTTCTTTTCTATTTTCTGTGGCATATAAGGAAGGATTTTAAGGGAGGGAGTATGCATTAGGAGTTTTGAAGTCCAAGATAAAATCTGAAAAGTGAATGGATGTGATAAACTGTTAGAGTGACAAAGGCATAAGACAACACAGGAGAACAAGAGAAAGAATAGCAGGAAAAAATGTAGTTAAAAAGAGTAAAAAAACTGCATTAAAGGGTATTACCAATTCACTGCATGTAAAACCCAGACTAGGTTTCTTATTTCTCATTTGTTTCTTACAATTGGAATCTTATTAAAGAGAAGGGGACCACAGTATATAAGCAAAATCAATAATTTAATGTTACGCTAATTAAGATCTCACCAGTCTAATGGAAGAATTATTATTAGCTCAAATTATGCACAGTTAAAATTATGTATGCACAAACTTTCTAGTAGCTATCCTTTTCTCTGGTGCTATGTTCAGCCTTCTACTGCCCTCCTGGGTCATAAAGTTAACACCTTCCGTATGAGGAGGGTGGTTTACAACATGTCTTCAGCATCCAGGTCCTCCACTGGGAATGTTTACTACGTCTCTGTCCTGAATCTAGGATCATTTTGGCACAATTTTTATACAATTTCTAGCATGCTTCGTCCTTTCCTCCTTTTCTTGCAAATCCGTATCATGTCTGAATTTGCTATACAAGATGCATTTTACGTATGTTGGTTACTTGTTCTTTTTTCCTCCTAGTTACCCCAATACAGATTTTGTTGAGGCCCCAAAGCTGTGGTAATTTTATGATGAGTTTTATAGCCCTGTGTCATGGTTTAATCTCAGTTGTAACTCAGAAGCATGCAGTCTCGCTCTCTCACTCTCCCCTTTCCTCCCCCACCCCACACCTGGAGGGACGGGGAAGAGAATCGAAAGAATGTAACTCCCACTGGCTGAAATAAGAACAGTAATCAGTAAGGAGGGTGGAAATGAAAAATCGTTGACAAGAACATCATATTCCTCCAGGTAAAGGACTGCAGATGCTGACTTGTATAATCCCACCCCAGCAGCAGCAGCAGCATGAAACCATTGACCTTCGTACCCACAGAAGTGAAAGGATGAGCATAACACCAAGAAAAGGGAAACTAAGTGTACACATTATAATTTTAATTGTTTTACTGATATTATTGCAACCTTTTCTGTATGTAAATATTCAAACTTCATTATTATTATGTGCTTTCCTGTAATAATTAGATCTGGACTACTGGTTCATGAAGTAGACTGTTAAGATTTCCATTATGCCAACAATATATTCTTGGCTTAATTTTTCTATATATGGTGGATTTATGTATATATAAGGTGGACTTTCCTTGCCCATAAACAAGGTCCTGAGTGTAACAGAGGATCCAAAAGCCCCAATATGAGGGAAGAATACAGAAACTTTGAAACGTCTGGCAAACACATAATTCTTTAGATGGCATGGATATTTCTCAGAATGGGAAAATGCAGGGAGTATATTGTCCTACAGGTGCTCAGGTAGTTTAGCTGTGGGGAAAGAAAGAGTTTTGTCAGTAGATTACAACAAATCAGTAGTTCCAGGAGCTGTATCATCATCTATAAACAGCTAGAAGCAGATAGCTGTGTGATGCCTAAGCATGAATCCAACTAATCAAAATCTTTCAAATCTCCTTCTCAGCAAAACACAAAATAGGAGATTGGCAACAATCAGATAAGATTCTGCTTGGGGCTAGTAACACTGTATTGCCTGTTTGCAGATAGCTTTTGGTGACACTGGAAAAAATGTCAACAAATTATATATGTAATGCGGGGCTTGTGATTCCTTGTAGGGTGTTCCAAGCAATTTTGGCTAAGGACAGGGAGAGAAATGAGAACTGAAATGAACTTTAGAAGAAACGTATTTCCATACCATTGTAGTTAGAAAAGTTATGGGTCACATCAGTGCTATAAGCAAACAACTGTCTTTGCTCTGACAGTTTCACAAGATGTTGTAAATCACTATATTATTAAAGAAGAAATAATGAAACTAGAAGCTATTAATGATGAGCAAATGGACTCAACTGCATGGGGATGAGTGACTATATCACTGAGCCACCATGAGAAAAATCTGCATTTATATCCATATTTACACAACTTAACAAAACCTGCCTCAGTGAAGGACATGCTGACCAAATATTAATAAAGTTATTGGAATCTAAACAATTTCTCAAATTATGTGGGATGAAAAAGTCCTGGCTAAAGAATCTACATGAACCCCAGAAATTCTTAAATTGCTTGTAGTGTACTCTTTCAATTAATTTCTCTTTGGTATGCCTTTGGCTATGGTCCAAAATGTGCGTTTCTTCTGTAGTATAACAGTGTTTCCTGGAGTCCTTTGCTACATAGTTAATATCTGGTTTTCTGGCCAAAATGAAAATGAGTATGAGGAGGTAATACGTACATTTTAGGATTTTTCTGGAAACACACTCAGAAGAGAAATACAAATTTGGAACATAATCAATACAATTTGGGGAATATATATTTAGCAAAGAGAAAATTCAGACAAACAGGAAGCCATTACACATATTAGGCAGGCTGGTTCTGCTGTAAATAAAATCCCAAATACGTTGTCTCTCCACAGTTAGCGCAGCTAAGAAAGCTGGTAAGTGGATGCCTTTTTGGCAGCTTTCAGCTCTATTTAGCCTGTCTGTGTAACACATATTAGTCCTTGCTGCTCACTGTGAAAGTCCAAACCACTCACTCTTTTTTTTTTTTTTTTTTTGAGAAAAAAAAAAAAGGACAAACTGAAATTCAATGTACAAAGTGGGCTGTAGGGGTATTCTTTACTTTCAAGGATCTCCAGCTGTGAACCTGTGAATCTGCGTATCAGAGCAAACCACAGCTAATCTAAAAGAAACACTTGCATCTTTGATGGTTTCAGTGGAAGCAGGTTCAAATACTAAGGTGCTCATACACATGCAAGAAAAAGGGCTCACAAAAAAGCCTATCAGAAAGTCCAATCAAGACTTCTCACAGCAAAGAAACAGTAGTACACTTAAGTGAAAGGGACCTTGAGCAGTAATTCAGATTATAAATGAGTGTGTTAGATGTTTAAGATGGAATCAGGCCACAGGTACAAGGTGGCACCATTAGACACACAGGCTCCGACTGCGCAATGAGTGGAGACATTTATTTGCAACTCCAATTTAAGAACAAAATTTCATTAATACAAATTGTTTTCTACCTGGGTCTAGTTCCTTATGCACTATTCAGTTTTTAGGGTCTTTTTTCAATCATTTTCCTTTGTCGTTCTGGGAGACATGATGTAGTTACAGATATCCTGTGCAGTACACGTGAATGTTCAGACCCGTCATATTCAACAGAGAGTGACAAGTTGCAGGGAAGGGAAAAGAATACTGCTTAATGTAAAAGTTTAAGGAAAAGGAAATACTGCACAATTTCCTACTACCTCTCCGCTAGCCCATCATAAACAAAGAATGCGCTTGAGCAAAGAGTAGCAGAGCTGCTGCATGAAAATGTTATCTCAAAAGTCGCTAGAGAAATAGGCTTTTCTCAATACTGTTCTTTAAGCATCTTGCCTCCAAGCCCCAATCAAGCTCTTAGAGAAAAGATACAACTTTGCGTTTGAAATACAGCTTGCTCTTAACTGCGTTGACCACTGCCATATCAAAAGTAGTTTGTTCTGTTGCATGCAGATCATTCTACATTTGCCTTGAGAAACAACGTTATAAAAACTGGTGCACCAATTCCTTAAAACTAGGTGGAAAAAAAGAAAAAAACCATAAAAGATAGTTTTGTCAAAAACCAAACAGGCAAAAAATGCCAAAACCGAACCAAGAAAAAAAAAACAAACCAAACCAAACAAAACAAAAAAAAAAAACCCAAAACCCAAAATGGTTTAAGCCTAGTCAGCCACACAGCTTGTTCACTCACTCCCCCCCCGCTTCGCATTCCCCCCCCACACTCCCAGAGGGATGGGGAGGAGAATTAAAAGAATGTAACTCCCATGGGCTGAGATAAGAACAGTCCAGTAACTAAGGTATAACACAAACCACTGCTGCTGCCACCAATAATAATAATGA